>JAYJMJ010285237.1:0-11258 GCA_036873875.1 Laminaria ephemera
TCCCTACTCCCCGGTTTTCCCATATTTCCTACTCCGTTCCGCCAAACTCCAGATTGTCAAGACATTCTTACATTTTTCTTCAACTGAATGGACTGGGAATGACAAACGCCGCTACATTCTGAGAGCCTTAAATCCGAAACTCGCTATTGTTATTCATACGACGGTAGGCAGGGTAGTTGTGTTGTAGGAAAACGTTTTTGCTCGCTTTGGTTCAAACTCTGAAAGATAAAACTCCAGCCCGAAACTCGCTATTACGGGGGGACATATTACGGAGGAACATAGTAATGAGGACCACATATGGTTAGTAAAAACAGTGGGATATATAGGTTTTTTGGTGTATCGTGGGTCCTGATTACTATGGGCCTCCGTAATAGTAATCAAGACCAAATTGGGTGATAAACACACTATCATGTTTATTTTTGGCGTCCCTAGTGTTATTCATACGACGGTAGGCAGGGTAGTTGTGTTGCAGAAAAACGTTTTTGCTCGCCTTGCTTCAAACCCTGACTTATAAAACTCCAGCCCGAAACTCGCTATTACGGGGGAACATAGTAATCAAGACCAAATTGGGTAATAAACACACACCACCAGTATCGTTTTTGTTTTTGGCGTCCGTCGCGGTTTCTTATTACTATGGTCCCCCTTGATAGTACAGTGCATACAACGGTAGGCAGGGTATTTGTGGTGTAGAAAACCGTTTTACCTCCTTGCCAGAGTTATGTGCGTCTGCTTTACATGTTAAGTGCACACGTTTCAGATAGAAGGAAGCCTGAGGACAGGGGCGGGGAAGGTAGGAAATTGTGCATATAGATTACCACTTATTCGACAAAAAATGTTTGGTACGCAGCTGTGACCGACCCCGCGGATATGTTCTAATCGACCGTCGATTTTAGTCGTTGTAGCGTCAGGGTGTTTGCTTAACCCTGTTGGCAGCTATTTACTTACCCAGGGTAAGCTTTAGAAGGCCTAGGTCGGGGTGACTCCAAGGTGCCAAGCAAGAGCAGGATGCAAACATGTTCATGTGTGTCTTGACCTCCCTCTTGACCAATGAAACCTCCCTCAACCACTGCACGTACTCGATTCATGTTTTTTGTCGAATAATCGGTATGGTCTCCTGGCAAATGTTGTTGAAAAAGGCATTTATGTTCCCAAAATATAGCCCGCTAACCGATCACCACCCCACCTTTCTCACGTGTGTTAATGCTGAGCTTGCTTTGGGTCCTACTGGTAAACGGCATCCAGTCCTCGACACTGCGGTGTTTGTTTGTATCAGTCGTGCGCCACGATAAGGGTGACGCACTATGATCAACACCTTTTTTATTTAACCGACGGCAGAGCTTACCCAATATCGTTTAAATACCGTTCGTGTTTTACCACATTATTCATTATAAACCTAGGCCGTGGAATTGCCCCTCGGCTCCGGCGTACATTTTTATTCCGAGTCAGGTTTTGGGTGAGGTATAAAGCTCCTCAAGTCAAGCGACGAGGATCACAAGATTTAGGCGCACTCCTACGGTATCATGCATCCTCAGCACACCACTCCCTATCACGCCGCGGCAGGTTGCCTCCGTGTTCGTCACGTCTACACCCAAAATCATCTCTCGGGCCCTCTACTCCTCGGCTACCCGGTTGGTGTGGCATGCCGTGGGGGTCGTCGCTTATATCGGCTCGATGATGAAATCATCACTTTTTTCGACCCTTTTCACTTCTACAGTCCCACAAAGGCCTACCAGGTAGTGATTATGCTGTATCTGTTCGCCTCGACACTCTCCTTACCACGCCGCCGCTGTTTGCTTCCTTCCGCGTACGGCCAGGTTGCCTCCATGTCTGTCACGTCTACACCCCAGATCATCTCCTGAGCCCTTTGCGCCATGGTTGCCAGACACAAGTGGCATGGCGTGGGGGTCATTGTATATAGCGGCTCGATGGTGTATCCGTCACGTTTTTCGACACACTCCCAACAAGGGCTAAGAATGCTACTGTATATGTTCGCCTCAACGCACTCCCTACCACGCCGTCACTTCTTGTTTGCTTCCGGGTAAGGCCAGGTTGCCTCCGTGTACAAATCATGGCCTGGGCCATCTGCGCCACGGTTGCCCGATACATGTGGCATGCCCCGGGTGTCGTCATACGCTTCGCCCTTTTTGCCCTCTCATGTCCAAAAGGATGAAGGCATTGAGACTAATGTGGCTGTCTCGTCTCAGCACACTCAAACCCTACCCTGCGCCGGTGCTTTCGTACAAACGCAGGTTGCTTCAATATTCGTGACATCTACACCCCATATAATCTCCTGGGCCTTCTGCGCCACCGTCGCCCGATACATGTGGCATGCCGTGGGGGTCGTTGCTTTTGTCGGGTCGATGGCCGCATTTAGCACCGACCCCGACCCCGACGGTGCAGCTAGTCACCAAACCGTAGGCCGCCAGGAGCCGTGGGTAGTTTCGGCCCTGTGGTGGGAGAGCTGGGAAGGCATGGTCCCCGAGTTCAAGGATACCAGAACGACTGGTTTCATTCTGGTGTTCTGGATCGCTAGCGTGTCGTGGAGCTCGGCGGTGGGTGCCAATGTGGTGGCGGCGACGGTGGCGGATTCGGTGGCTATGCGGTGGTCATCGCCAGGCAACATGGACACCGCGTGGGAGTCGTGTCATCGCGTGGTATACTCTTCCTTGGGGTGAGGATGGTGTTGGAATAAGGAGCTGCAGTCCATATCCAGACCGTTGGAGGGAGTTACGATCATTGCAGTCCATATCCAGACCGTTGGAGGGAGTTACGATCATTGCAGTCCATATCCAGACCGTTGGAGTGAGTTACGATCATGCTTGCTTCGGGTACGTTATCTCCGAAATTCGATATCTTGGAATATTCTGTAGTTGTCCTTGAGATTATATACCTAGGGTGTTTGCCGCTACTGCACGGTACGGTGGAAATCCGTCACAACGCGGACACCGCGTGTGGGACGCGTCGCATAGCGTGGTACACGGTTCGCTGGGGTGAGCAGGCGCGCGGTACGGTAGTAGCAACCAATGTTTCTGAGGTTCCTCACCTGGTAAGCTCTACGAATTATATGTCACTCAACAACCGACTTCCGAGAAAAACCTAAAACCAACCCGCCATTACACGCTAGCGCATCTAGCAAATGATGTTGTAACACGAACATCGGATTTCAAAGGCATTGGAGAGACCGTCTGTTGCCGAGCCCCATCAGTAACAAATTTCTGTGCTCAAAACGTGCCAGCTCTATCGTAGCACTGGCCTTACTAAAGTCCACCCCCGTTGCCGTTTTCATGCCAATCGTTTTTGGATCAGGTCCTTGTGCAAGGTGGCTGCGATAGATTGCGTGTCCCGCCCCTTGCGATTCCTGGTTGGTCGCCTCTGGCACGCATTCTGGGTGGTCAATGCCTTTTCATGCGTTTTGCGCAGTTCACGGCCAGCTACGTGCTTCTGCAGCCTGTTTTCTTTATCAGCATATACCACTTGAACCTCACCGAAGGTACGCGAGATAGGCCTCATCCACATGCAGAATGCCACCGCCGTTTGACAAACTCCCTCCTCTTGCGTCGCCCTTCATCAAACCAGCTGTCCACCATGCCAGCTTATTCTAGAACGCCTCCCTCACACATGCATGCGTTCCATCTTTACCGACGTCCCTGCCCTTGTGTCATTCATTGGTAATCATGGCAGCTTTTCTCGCGCCGACCTTTTTTTAGAAAGCGCCCCCCGCACTTACCTATGCCCCATCCTCGGCGAAACCCCTCCCCCTCGTGTAGCCCTCTATCTTTACAGCTGTTCGGCACGCCAGGGTAATGTTGCGCACGCGCGGTCTTTCATGAACGATACGATGATGGTCGCGGGCTTGTCCCATCTGCCCTGCTCCTTAAAGCCCCGCCCACACACATACATGCACTCCACCTTTGTAGAACTCCTCCTCCCTGTGCTGCCTATCATCACGACAGATGTTCGCCGTGCCATGGCAAAGTACCGTACCGATGGCGGGATCCTCGTCATCAACGACGCGATGGTGATCGCGGGCTTGTTTCGTCTGGTCTCATCTGTTCTAGAAAGCGTTTCTCACACGCACATCCTCTCCACCTTTGACAAACTCCCTCCCCTCGTGTCACCCTTGATCCTGACAGCTATGCACCATGCCAGCCTATTCAACAAAGCTCTCCCCATGCGCACATGCACTCCACGTTTGACGAACCTCCCCCCCGTGTGTCGCCCTTCTTAATGTCATCTGGGCGCCATGGTAAGGCGATGTACAATATCAGAGCCAGACCCTCCTATTCCGCGATGCATTGGTGCTTGCGGGCATGTGTCGTTCGGTATTCCGCGATGCATTGGTGCTTGCGGGCATATGTCGTTCGCTCTGCTCTAGAAAGGGCACGAGCCGTTCACGTTTGACAAACCCCCTCCCCTTGCGTTTTCCTTCGTCACGTCAGCTGTTCGCCATGCCAGGGCGATGTTCCGCACCCATGGTCGGACTCTCCTCATCAACGATGCCATGCTGCTCGCGGGGTTGTCGTTTGTGTGCGCGGCCGTTTCGGCTCTACCCGCGATTGCCACAATATATTGGTTTGTGGGGGGCATCTGGTCGTCACAACCTTCGCCTAGTACCGTGGGAATCGTCTTCTTTTGCACTATGATCGTCCTCTTCGCTACGTTGGAAGTGCTGCTGTACGCCGTGAAGGCGGTCTTCGTTTTCTTGGTGCAGGTAAAGGCCATTTCTAACGACACATCGCAAATGGAAAAAGCCTTGCCAAATTGTGGCAAGTGGTTTTGTTCAAGTCTTGAAATAGCAGATCCAAAACGAAAACAGCAAATACATTATTAGGTAAACTTGCCATCGAAGGACTGCTGGGAAATATTCAAGAACCAACATGGCAGAACACTTGTTATATTGCCAAATCCGAAAGTCCATATACTCGACTCATTTGAATCAGACAGATAGACAGAGATACAGACAGACAGACAGACAGGCAGACAATTGTTTGTTTCCTACTCAGAGATCATAGGTTGACACCCTAGATTGAGACCTAGGAAATATGTTGATTGTACTGCTTGTTGATATGTTGCAGAAGCCCGGGTCCGTATTGGAGAATCACAACCGCTAGCCACACAACGCTGCTACTGCTTCTACTGCTGCCGCTGCTGCCGCTGCTGCTGCTCCTACTTGTGCTATTCTTCAACATTTGCAGCAGCACCACCAACTCCCGCACAAGACCCGTCAGGTTGCCCCCACTGTTTGCTTCTTGTACTGTTTTGTGTATCTGTTTTTGCAGATGCCCGAGTCATTGGCGGAGAATATCGATCGATCGCCACACGACGACCTTTGCAAGGCGTGGCGAGAGTTGCAGTTGATGCATCCGCCGAGAAGGGAACCACGCGGAGAGATTCAAATCTAAGCAAGCACATACCGGCATATACTCTGCAGTACCCGGTGACCAAACCTGATTGTATGGTTCGTACTCGGGTAGGTGTACCCGGGTACACCCAGGGAATATACCATACTGTTGGTTGTGCTTTGATGCTTTTTACGGATATGGTAATGGTTGACGGTAATAGGGAGTTCCATCGATGGGTTTGGTGTGTAGCGAGCAGGGAGGCAGTTGTCTGATTCTATAGTGAGTTTTGAGACTACCGTGCTAGTACACTCGTTTCAATCCTAGTTCACCAGTTGATGTCCGTTTGATTACTGAGGTTCAACTCCTCTAGTTACGGCAACTGAGTGCTGATTACTGGTTTGATGTTGGAGTTTTCAGATTTGGGATTTCGGACTTGGATTTTGGTTCTGGGACTTTAGAGTTTGAATTTTGAATCTTTGGTATTGGAGATTGGTTCTGGATGCTGTCCCTGGATTTTGATTCGTGGTTTTTGGAGTGACTTTCAGGAACTATGGTACTGCAATCTTACTTTCTGTCACAACAGTGCAGGGAGGATGTCCATTGACTGTGTTTTTCATTGATCCGTTTTACCTTGAGGAAATGATAATATGGTGTCATGCCGTACCAATTACAAAGCAGGGAGGCTGTTGATTGCGCTTTGATACTTGGTACAGATATGGCAATGGTTGACGGTAATAGGGAGTTCCAATGGTAGATTGGCTCTATATTTGTGGGAGATTCGTAGCGGAATATTCCCGGGTCGACGGCTTTTCCCGCCGGATGTTTTTCCCGGTGGCTTTCACTTTCTTTTCCTCGACGCTGTGCTCGGGAGATACTTGATAATATGTACATGTCTTCTATATGCGGATGATGGCTACGTGGACGCTCGAGGAGCGCGGCTAATACTTCTACTATTCTCTGTCGGCAACCGACCCCTCTACTCAGCTACTGTCCGCCAGCGGGTAAACCTTTGAGACTCCAGACATCAGGAAACACGATATATCGATATATCGATCTAGTACGACTGATTGGAGCTTTAGGTGCTGTGAGGACACTCCTGGGTGAGGGAGAGAGCTGAGGGCCCATATCCGCATCTTGGTCGAGGGTGAGTTCGATGTGGCCTGGAGGGTGTTGATGGCTGACGGAGAATCATGGAGCAGCAGCAGCAGCAACAGATAGACGTAGTAATGGAGGGACGAGACTGGAACGCCTCGTCTGGCAAGGACGCCAGCAGGCGGTAGCGCGCGGGGGCATCTTTCCCCCGTTCCGGCCTGAAGGGCACGCAGATCTTGTTCTTTCTTTTTAGTCTTCTTTTGGTTTTGCTCTGTTTGCAATGATGTGATGGTGACAGCTATGCTCTACTGCACTGCTGTGAGTAGTTAACCTCACTATGCATGTGATGGTGACAGCAGTGCTTTGCACAGCAAAGTTGCTAAATGTATGACGTCTTAGGATAGTGACCCCCACCATTAATATCCCCCTCCCCCTCCCCTATTATTAGCGGTTGCTGTACGTTGTTATTGCGTACGAAGTCCATTGATCACGGGGGGAGATTGGATACTTTTGTAGTCCAGCGGTGCTCAACGTTTTGTGTACGTATTACACGATGTCGAGTAATGTTGAGTGCAGACGAATTGACTAGAACCTCTCCGTTTGTTATGCGAGTTTACCAGACACCGTATTGTATATACGTGAAATCAAGTTGCCAAACTGTTCAGAGGGTCGATCCGTATTTATCACGGTATCTTATCAAGTATCAGCGCGGATTAAGGTTCCTGAAGCACTATGGTACCAGGTGTCGTTCTTCCGGGAAGGAATATGCGGAATAAGTTGATCGTCGATTTAACAACCTTGTGACGTGTAGCGAGGGGTTCGCGCTCTGATTAATTGATACTCTGAAACAAAAACGCCGTTTGGATTTGTGTTATCCCGACGTCAAATAGACGCCGAGTCAACTCTAGAATATGATTGTCTTATGGGGAAGATTTGCCGTGGGTAAAGGGGGGTAAGAGATATGGATGATGTTTTTGCGTCGAGTAGGAACAGTAGATAGGTGTGATGAATGATCAATCCTGCGGAAGCCTTAACAGCCTTGTGTCGACCAACGATCTTTGCGAGCTAAGGTGGAACACTGGTAGACATTCTTCTAGGAATTTGTATGCTGGTACTTTGACGGGATAATTTTCATCTTGGTTTCGGTGCACATCTCCGCTGACGACGGTGAGGGATTCCACCACGGTGAGGAAGTTCTGAGTATATCCGCGACGAGGTCGACGCGCGATTTCATAAATGTATTTTCCGAAATTCTATACTGCTTTTTCCGCTGAGGACGGTGTGAATTTCCACAAATGTGACTGATGAAATGTTACTTTCTCAGTACAGAACGACGGGAAATCCCCAAGACCAGGTCTGCGGGTCATCAATACTTGTTCAGCCCGTCTTTATGACTATTAATACCCGAAGGAGCAACCCCAGAGGCTGTTCAGTGAAACAAGACCAGGTCTGCAGGTCAATGGGGGGTTTGGAGTAACAGCAAGAGTGCATGTCCGTAGTTGAAGGAGCGCATGTTTCTGTTCTAAACAATACCCGGTAGAGTCTTGTAAATCCAATGCGTTTTGAGAACCTGGTATAGAAAAGACCAGATCGGGACTGGTTGGACAGAAATCATGCATTTGATGGAAATTAGGGGAGGCAGACAACTAATTTTGAACTTTTGAAGTTGAGATTATTCCTCATTTCATTGTGTATTCTGACGTTAGTATGTTTTGGATTCGAGCATTTGAAATTTGCGAGGTTTTTTTTTTGTGTGTGCCCAGCCGGGAGGCAGTTGTCTGAATCTATAGCGAGTTTTGAGACTACCGTGCTAGTATACTCTTTTGAAACCTAGTTCACCAGTTGATGTCCGTTTGATTACTGATGTTCCACTTCTCTAGTTACGGCGACTGAGTGCTGCTTACTGTTTTGATGTTGGAGTTTTCGGATTTGGGATTTCGGACTTTGGATTTTGGTTCTGGGACTTTGGAGCTTGAATTTTGAATCTTAAGTTTTGGATATTGATTCTGGATGCTGTCCCTGGATTGTGATTCTTGGTCTTTTTAGTGACTTTCAGGGACTATGGTACTGCAATCTTTCTTTCTGTCACAACAGTGCAGGGAGGATGTTGATTGACTGTATTTTTCATTGACTCGTTTTACCTTGAGGACATGATATATGGTGTCATGCCGTACCCATCACAAGGCAGGGAGACTGTTGATTGTGCTTTGATGCTTGGTACGGATATGGCAATGGTTGACGGTAATAGATAGTTCCAATGGTAGATTGGCTCTATATTTGTGGGAGATTCATAGCGGAATATTCCCGGGTCGACGGCTTTTCCCGCCTGATGGTTGTCCCGGTGGCTTTCATTTTCCTTTCCTCTACGCTCTGCTCGGGAGATAATTGATAATATATACTTGGCTCCTACATTAGGATGATGGCTACGTGGACGCTCGAGGGGCGCGGCTAATACTTCTACTATTCTCTGTCGGCAACCGACCCCTATACCCAGCTACTGTCCGCCAGCGGGTAAACATTTCAGACTCCAGACATGAGGAAACAAGTACCATACACACCCTTCAGGTTTTATACGTCGTACAGTATGTATGGGTCTGGGGAGAAGAGGGTTGATGTGCAAGGTTGGTTTTCTTTCTCTTAGCGCATCGGCCATGTATGGGTCCGGAGTTGTGCTACGGTAAGAGTTGCAATCTTGAGCCAAACCCTACACCAAATAGAGGAAATACAAGGGTGTCATAACACTATCCCACCCTGAAGCACCGATGGGGAGATTCATAGGGGATGATTAGGGTGTTTAATCCATCCGGATAGTTCGAAGGTTCTGCGCTAGCAACCCATTGCTGTCACAACTCTAAATGCATCCAAGGCGAAAAGCAGCTATACTCTGCAGTCAAAAGGGGAGCAGACGACCAAAAACGATCGATAACTATAACCCTGCCGACGATGTTTGGGATAAGACGCCACGGTTATGGCACCAGAATTACGATGATAATGCATTGTGAGACGGACCTGACTACTGCCCTGAACATTGTTTCTGGTTATGCTTTGTCAGCTCGCACGTGGCATTTGATACTGCAGCTCTTGGCTCACGCGTCTTCTGCGAACAGGGGCGAGTGGTTCCTCTTTCAAAGAAACATACAGAAACCATTTTCAAAGGAAAAGGGGCGCCTCTCCAACACCTAGAGGGGCTATGGAGGCACCGTAACACTAGCCTACCCCAAATGGTTGTATATGCAGATAAATCGGACAGGAGCTCAAGAGGGTGCTACATCCACCGGGATAATTCGGATTATGGATCGAAGATGAGGCGATGCACAACCTATTCCCAGATATCGTCCCATCGGCTGAGAGATAACAGCCTGATACAAGCTGATGCGGAAATTGGGGCAGACTAGAAACAAGCGCATGGAAATCGCTGTCCTGCCGACGACGTCAATTTTTGAGATATCAAGGTTGTGGCGCCTGAATACCTAGGGTACTCTTCCACCCCCAACCACCGACTACAGTATGGGCATGAGGTAATGTAAAAACACCAGCAGCACCAGCAGCAGCCAGAGACATGAGCAGCACCAATAACATGTAAAGACAACCTGGACAACAGTAGTGGAGCCCGTCCCAGACTTTCGCATCACCGTAGTATAGTACCACAAGCGGAGTACCTCGTACCTGGTACCAGTATATCTTAACACTCTCCTATTCCCGTGCTCGTCGGAGCGGTACTCAGACGATACACTGCATTGCACATAAGAGGTCTCATATAAACCTAGGGATCATACGGTGTGTTTGGTACCATGGAAGAGTATACACATACAGTTAAGGCCCGTTGTTAAGAATCGTAATCTTGACGCCGAGGCTCAATGCCTTATTTTGTGTGCACACTCCAGCTGTATTTCTTAAACGGCACTTTCTTGTTTCTCTGAGCCCTCTTCAACCGTTCTTTTTTTAAAGGAAGTTCCTTATACTTTCTGATATTTCGTCAACTTACGGCCGGCTGTGATGCCTCTAACGGCTGTACGCTCTGTAGTCAGCATGTGATGAATCAGGTCGGGAACAAAAACCAGTCATTAATATTTTCAAGGGAACACAGACGGAACAAAAACATAAGAGCTTCTACACTCGGCAAAACGGCCGGCGAATGTGGGGATGGGTCCCGTCGGAAGATGTTTGAAAATAAAACCTGAAATACAGCGGTCAGGAGCCTCCACTCTGGGGGAATACTGTAGTCCGCGTTTCCTTTTCCGGTCTGCGGTTCCGCACCGACCTCGGTTCTCACCTCGTATGGACGTCGATCGCTGATTTCTCTTGTTTTCCTTTTTCTAAGTTGGTTTGCCAGTTTGAGCCTTATTTCTTACAAAGAATTTCTTATTTTTCTTAAAGGGCTGAGGCTCAATTACTTACGCATGCATTTCTGAATAGCGGGCCTTAACTGTATGTACTTTAGGCCTACGTGCGTGTACATACACGAGCGCAACCTGATCAACCAGGTTTGGAATCCGAGTACTCCGGAGTACATACCGGTATACCCTTGCTTAGACTCGAACCCCTCCACGCGTTTCCGTTATCCGCGTTTAAAGCAACTGCAATTCTCGTACCGGCACATGTATGTATATACAAGGCGCTTCGCTCCGCGGGCGGCATTCGCCCGCTACGCTAGCTCAGACGAGCAAAACGAGAAGCGGACAGGGGTCCATGGTTTGGTGCAACTTGCGATATGAAAATGCCAGGAGATTAACGCTCCACGAAAATGATCCGGACGTCGCATTCACGCAGCATGCATCACATCATCATCCGTACGAAAGAGAAAGGACGGAGAGAAGAGTAGTA
>JAYJMJ010285258.1:0-11257 GCA_036873875.1 Laminaria ephemera
GTTAGGGTTAGGGTTAGGGTTAGGGTGGGTCAACCATGGCTACGCCAAAAAACACAATAATGTGCCACACCCCATTCTACGGTGAAGGCGCACCATTTTTTCTCTTGAGTCTCCTCGCTTGAGGAGCTTCATACATCACCCCAAAAACATATTTTTGAGTAAACCGAAAGTGCAACCAGACGACCAAACCAATGGCCTACGAGGTATAAAAAAAACTATTCATATAGCAAAAACACATGAACGTTATTCCGACGAGTTTGGGTTAAGGAGCCCCGTCATTCAGAAAAAAAAATGTCCCCAAAGACACATTCTACGATGATAATAATAGAGGTGCACCAGCTTTTTTCTGAGTCTCATCACTTGAGGAGCTCTTCTGTGCTTCACCCACAATCTGATTTTGTGTAAATAAACAAAAAGCGCATCCCGATGAACAAACCCATGGCCCAGGCATACAAAAAATTCAGATTGCAAAAAAAAAACAAGAATTACATGCCGACGATTTTGGGTTAAGGAGCCCCGTCATTTCAGAAACAAAAAAGCCAAAAAGTGATGCCACTATCGTACTATTAGTACTATTAGTAGCACATGTCCATAAGAAAAGAGGCCATTTGCACAAGAAAATAAGTGTCTTTGTACCACGCTCAAAAACGGACTCAAAACATGTTTTTTTGTCGGCGTAGCGCAACAAACAAACCTAGTATTCTATTGCAGCGGCGGTGCTTACCGCGAAAAAACCGAAAAGCACGAAAGATAAGCTAATGATTGCGAAGAAATCGGGTCGACACTCGCGCGACCAAAACGCGACCGACCCCCCTATACCGTAGGCTCAATCGGTACCTGGCTCTACCTGGTAACACGTCAGATAACACACCCACCCTCGGACGACTTTCCGAGATTATTTTCTTGAGAACAGGGAAAGTGCAAGTACGCAGATCGATCTGTCTGCTGTCTCTAAGGAAACATATGGTAAGATGTTTCCAAATCCACCATTCATTGTCGCGTGCTACGAGAGAGGTTTACCGTTTTATGGCAAAAATACTTTCTGGATGGCGGGACTCCTTATCCCAAAATCGTCGGAATGTCATTCTTGTTTTGCTATACGACGAATATTTTTTATATCTAAACCATGGGTTTGGTCGTCGGGTTGCGTTTTCAGTTTACTCGAGGTAAGTGTTTGGGTAAGATTCGAAGCTCCCCAAGTGAGGAGCCTCATAAACAAAATGGTGAACCTTTACTGTAGCAGCATGTGTCCATTCTCGATGAGTGCGCCGCCCCTAATATCGGTCTGGAGAAAATGTTGTCGGAAGCTTATCTGGGGTGTGTGTTAGCTTGCGTGGTATATACGGTACTGTTTTAGTATCGCATTGTTGGGTCAGCACATTAATAATTGCTTGTCGACTCACTATTATAGTATCGAACACCTCGATGTTCGTAGTATAGCGCTTTACTCATCAAACCATTTTGCTAAAATATAGTAAAAACTCGTATATTAAATTAGCGCCCACCATAATATATGCGCAATGCTGAAGGTACGCTAGGTGGTAGGGGCACTGGAGGTGACGATACTGGGACGCATCGCTGCGCGTTGTTTAGCTTGCTCTTATTAATGGCTTCTTTGATGAGACCAGCAGTCGTGAGGCAGGTCAAGACTCCAAGTGATTTGATGGGCGGTGGATTCTATCAATTCCCCGCCGCTCGTAATAAACATTGTATGTCCCGTCACATCTACGGGTGACCATTTTAGGATATAAATAACACAATCCTGATACTATAATATCAGGTCCACAAGGACCGTTCTAGGGACATGTCTTCATATCTACTGCCAGATACGAACACCACTCCATAACGGTAGCCCACCCTGAATAGTCGTAGATGCAGATCACACGACGATCGAAGGATGGTAACTATGATACCATCCTACAATCGGAAAGAGTGGGGCCGAAGATGCGACTATTCGAAGCAACTGAAATGAGACTAATGAGGCTAAGACACCCCTCGTAAATGAGGCTAAGACACCCCTCGTAAGGTCGAGACGTGGTATACTGAAAAGGGCAAGCAAGCCCAGCGAAGCGAGGCGTGAGGTGCGAAGAACCATGTCCAAACTATATAATAATACATAATAAACTGAAAGAAAGGTAAACAGAGGAAGTAAAATACAGGCGATGAATATGGCCGCGGTCGCCAACGGAAGACCTAGAAGGGAACGCAATGTGGGGCCTTTGATATTACAGTACAACAATGAAATAACAGCAGTAGTAGCTTGACGTCTGATTGATTTTGATCACATTCCACATGATGGCAGCAACAACACTTTGCAGCTATATTCTCACTTATCACGTGGGATTACGCTTCTTCGGCTGTTATTACGACGTGCAGGGTAATGCGTGCAGGTTTTGCATATACGGTAGAGGTTCCTTTTATTGTGCCGGTTGAAAAATGCCAGTTATCCGCTATAGTGCCTGTGCAGTCGCTTGGCATAAATAAGAACAGCCAGTAATGTCAGTATGCGGAGTAGTGCAGGTTGCTGCCATAGTGCCGGCAACCTCGGCTGGCACATACCGGCACTCACTCCTCACGTTTTTTACTTTCCAGCTTCTGGACAAGTCGTGGTCACAGGTGTCGTCCCTTCCCCCCCCCGGTACGTGTCTTCATTTTTATCGCGCGGAGGGTTCAGCATTCCCAACGCTCGTCGATGTTCGTCGAATTATTGCTAACTCACGCTCTCGCGCTTTCCGCAGGTCATTTTTTTTCACAAGAAAATGTCCCTAGGAGTACAAGTATGCACTTGGGGGGGCTCGAACCCGCGACATTGACCGTACGTAGTGGTTACGCGGTTAACCCACTAGAAGACCATCGGGGACGCCGGCACTATACAGAGGCCACTACTTACTGTACACCGAAAGCAAATCGCCTCATTGCAACGACACTCTGCACCTGTACTACAGTACATATCTGTTGTTACCCTACCCCCCCCCCGCCGTGCAACTGGTGTTCCATGCATCAATATTTTATATTTTAGCCATTCCGCGAATCAAGGGCGTGTCACCTCCGGACGTGTGGCTACGACAGAGGTAGCACTTTTGGGATTTTTTTTGTTTCTGAATGACGGCGCTCCTTAACCCAAAATCGCCGGAATGTCATTCTTTGTTTTTTTTTCGATTTTTAATACTTGTATACCTAACTATTAAGCCTTGGGTTTGTTCACATCGGGTTGCACTTTTACTTTCAGTTTACTCAAAATGAAATTAGCTTGTGCGGGTGGAGGTTCAGAGCTCCTCAAGTGAGGACCCTCAGAAAAAAAAAAACTGGTGCACCCCTCTACCGTAGCATGTATGTGTCTCGAAAAAAAAACTGGTGCACCCCTACCTCCTGCGATGATACGATGATACGCAGGGAAGAAAATGTTTAAAAATATTTAAATACACGTACGTTTATAGTACTTCCTCCGCTGCTGGGCTGGTGGTGTGTGTGCAGCAGCAGCGGTAGGTAGGTGTGCGTGTGTGCTTTCGTCACTGCTGTGTGGGTGTGTGCTGTCGAGTTTCAAATTGTGTGGGTTTCCACTGGGAATCAATCAAGGGCATTTTTATCTACAGTAGGCAGGTTCTCAAACTTTGCCGGAGTAGGCGGATTTACGGCGGCTGGTTTGTAGTTTGTGGTGAGTGCTTGTTTTGACGCATGCAGCGGTATGACAGGGGGTGCACACCCAACATTTCTGAGGCGTCCTCACTCGAGGATCTCTATACCTCACTCAAAAAAGGCGTCTTGCATCAAAACCGCGATGTTCGGTATCAAGTCGGCTTGTGATAATTCCATACGCACAATGGTTTCGTGGGCAACACAAGTACTGCTGTAACCCGGAATCAAATCGACGTACTATTGTAGTGACGATATTCTTCGTTTCGTCTTCACCGATTACTACAGCTCCCGATACGCACAAAGCACGTTTCCATGATCAGCACTTTACAAGATTAACTACTCGGTTTTCATGCATATTTCGCGTCACCCTTCACCCCTTTAAAACATACTTCGTATAAAACTTAATATAAGTTTGATATAATACATGTTGTGTTGCGAAGCTTACTCTTCTTGCTGGTGCAAGTACCGCTTGCCGCTTGCGGTGACACGGAGTAGCAGCACTTACTTTTAGTGGTCGGTGTGACAGAGTGGCAGCACTTACTTTTAGTGGTCGGTGACACCGAGTAGCAGCACTTACTTTTAGTGGTCGGTGTGACATACCCATCAATAAGATACCCATCAATAAGGACAGATCTGCCTTGAGAGTCGCAGAAACTCTGGGTCAAACCGACAATGCGGACGTTTTCTCCCGCTCCCGGTTTCCAAATTGCGTCCCTTCCTTTGCTGTTGTTGCCTTTGCAGTTTATTCCGGGTTTTGCAAGACATGCGAAGCAGCGGATCAAGGAACTCGGCGCCGAGCTCCGCGTGATGCCGAGGGTCCTCGCGGACGACAACCAGCGGTGGGACGCCTTCCGGGAGGTGCTTTCGCACGTGAGGGACGAGCTGAAGGACATGCTGTCCATCGGGAACGACGGGAAGATCTGCGGCGAAGACCTGCACATCGTGCCCCACGTCACCGACATCTACCGGAAATACGCGGATGGCATACTCAAGGTCAGCTCAATATAATCAAGGACATCTTTCTACAGTCAGTCGTATGCTCCGTGTAAGAAGGCAGTTTCGACATTTTGTTTTTTCGTGATAACTTTCGACGGCTTGGCACAAAAAAAAACATTTCTTGCTCGAGGCTCCTCATGAAGTCCACAGCACAACAGTTCCCTAGTGTCGTATTTCCCTCTAAATCTCAGACTGGCTTTCATTGGTTGGCTTTCATTGGTTGGTTTCTTAGTATAGGCAATCGACTCTACTACTGCTGTTGTGGTGCAGTACGACCCATCAAACTACATACAGCAGTAGTATTGCTGCTCCCCTTATCATAGTTTTGCGGGCATTGTTGTAGCGCTTTGAAAGCGGGGGTAGCCTTCAAGTTTACAGATGCTACGGACAACGTTTTTGACCCTTACGCGCGCAAGGCGCCAGAGCATTCACCGATATATACCGAAACAAATCTCAAAGGCATGGACCTTTCCCCCCGTTTTTTTCCATCCCATCTATCATCTTCGCCCTTTTTTTCACCGCCCTCCCATTAGGTAACTCAGATCCGTGGTCTATAGCAGTCCGCTGCCCTCCCATCCCCACTACGGTGATCCATGCAATCATGTCGATCGCATGCGGCATTTACAATTAATTACCTTTTACTTGGTCGACTTTGTTACACTTGATAATACACACACTAGGCGTTATCTGCAGGTTATGCTCGAACACGAAATAGCCCAGGGGGGCTCGAACTCGCAACTACAACATGTGCTAGAGGTAGCACTTTTCGACCTCTTGGTTTCTGAATGATGGGGCTCCTTCACATCCAAAATCGTCGGGACGTGATTCTTTTTTTTGCAATGTTATTTTTCGTATACCCATCGTAGGCCATGGGTTTTGTTCCTCGGGTTGCACTTTCAGTTTATTACTCAAGAGGTGAGTTTGTGGGTGAGGTTTAGAGCTCCTCAGGTGAGGAGCCTCAGGGAAAAAATGGTGCATCTCTACCGTAGCATGCGCCTGTTTTCGCTCAGAATAACACGGGAAACCTAATACCAAGATACAGCAGGGGATATTATACGGTTAAAGAGCTACCAGGTACCTGGTACCTCGTATCAGTTTAACAGAAATATCGACTTAAAGAGAGGTCAAGACGGCTTGGCACAAAAAAGAAACGCTGGTGTACTTAAGAGATGTTTTGGACAAAATCCTAAGTACTCTCTTGTATCGAATGAACCCAAAATGTAAACTCCCTGGAAACTCGGATTTTCCCTCAGTTTTGCGTAGCATGTTCCGACGACAAAAACGTCCATCTATGCTTCTTCGCCAAAAATAAACGTCCTGTTTTTGGTTTTTATATGCATCTTGTATGCGCTTCTGTGGGAACTGTCGACAAGGGTATTACTCTCGGCGCTCTAAATTCATGCGCAAGCGTTTTAAACACTCCACATAACACAGGAGAGGTACCTCCCGTATATGCAATATAAGTATATGGTATCGGCAAGAGAGCTTTACAACGTCTCTGACACACCCTATCTTAAGGCCGCGGGGGATTTTAACCACCGCCTATCCCCAAGTTTCCGGTTCTCTCTAATCTCCATATATGTTTTTGGTGCAGTCAATTCCGCCGCATTTTTTACAAGCTGCACTTCGACCTTTAACTAATCGGTGGCTCAGCAGAGATCGGGTGTAACTTATAGGTGTTGCATCCACAGCAGCTCGTGATTCTATTCAGATTGGCCGTCCGCACTTTTTCGACGGAGGTCTAGTCTACACCTCGACTTTGGGGTGCTGCAGTGAGTGGTCGAATATCGTCGAAATTCAGACGACACAAAAAGATACCAAAAGCAAACCCCAACTGAACGTTTGCAGTTCACTTGAGGACAGCTACTACATCTCCTCACAAGCAACCACAGCCCGCGAAATTGAGCCACGCTCATTGTGAGGTGCGTGAGGGCGTCGGGTGAAGCGGACATCAATCGTAGGCAGCCACAGATGACTCACGATGTGGTTTCGTGAAGTCAAAGTTGCCAGCCAGCATCCCCCAAAAAATCGCGATTTTGCTCACAAGTCCAAGATTAGAAAAGTTTGGGAGTTAGTCTATACTACCTTGGCTACAGCACGTACGAAGAAACGGCTTTCACCAAACGTTAGAGGTTTTCGTGGATCGATTAAAACACTAATAGTTCATACCCGAAAAATGTGCGGACAGGGAAAAATCGTCGCCGTTTGAGGTAGTCGAAGTATTGAGCTAATAAAACGGCAAAACTGGGCGTAAAAGCTCTCAACTCTCAAATTTGCATCATTTTTTATTATCCGAGAAAAGTAGATCTTGCTTGTAAAACTCTTCACTCTATTTCCAAGTCATTTGTATTTTTCGACGAAACGCCTTCTCGGGCCTAGTTGACAAAATCTTTCTCAGGGATCCCCCACGGCCTTAAACCGTAGCCCCCTGTACTAATTCGCCAAAAACGACCAGTTTTTTTGTTTTTTAAATGCATCTTGTATGCGCTTCCGCGAGCAGCGTCGATAAGGGTATTACTCTCGGCGCTCTCAAATCCACGCGCAAGCCCTTAATTTTTTTTTCATATATTTGATGTAAGAGAGGGGTCTCCCTTGAGTAAGCTGAAAGTGCAACCAGATGACCAAACCCGTGGCCTAGGTATACAAAATATTCATATTTATTGTAAAAACAAGCAAATATATTCCGACGATTTTGGGTTAAGGAGCCCAGTCATTCAGAAACAAAATCGTCCAGAAGTGTTACCTCCATCGTGGCACGCGTCGAAGACACATACGAGCCGAGTGTCATATCCAGTGAAGAGGTTGGCATTGAAGGGCGTACCCGCTCAGCACTGTTTGTGGATATCACGTCAAACGAGCATTTCATGGTGTTCAGCACGCGCAACCTCAAGGGATTGGTTCGCTTTCTCCACCTGGTTTATGTATGGACTTGTACTGAGAATAGCCTCGGATGTCTTTTATTTGTTTTCAAAGCCCGCAATCTCAACAGGTTGGCTCGCTTTCTCCGCCAGGTCTTGTATAGGTCTGTGCTAAGACTAGCGTCGAGTTCAGGTCTTAGCTACCTCAAGAGAACCAAAGCGTGGACGGTGATGATGCTGGTATTTATTAGCGCCTCTGTGGCGCTGTTGAAAAAATCACCGTCGAGTCCCCAAAAGTCCGATCTTCAATGCCGTGCAAAAAGTAAGCTTTAATTTTTTTGACATCACTTGCGGGTCACCCTGTATTGGTTGTGTTCACATGAGACGATGCACTTCTGTGAGTGGCCACATGTATTCAACATTTCCTCTATGGGGTGCCTCGCTCAATCATACAACAAGCGATTTCTGCACACAAAGTTGTTCGTTCCACGCAACTTTATCCGGCATTTTGGTGGCCGAACTGATCCTTCATCCTGCTGATTTTGGGTTTTAGTTCTGTGGCCACAGGCCTCTTGTGTATTTGGAAACAATACACTATTAATGGCGCTGCTATATGGTAAGGAATACGTTCGATTTTATTCCGCCACCTTGTGTTGGTTATATAGCACTACCAACCATGATACCGGAAAATATTTGCCATCAATGACTAATTCTTCCCATGTAGAGCAGTAGAGTAGAGAACCAAGTATCAAACATTATTTTACGGAGGAACATAGTAATCAGGACCAAATATGGTTAGTAAAAACAGCAGTGGGATATATAGGTTTTTGTATGTATCGTGGGTCCTGATTACCATGGGCCTCCGTAAAATAGGACACAGAATGCGAGTAGGCGACTTTATCGTTGACACGC
This sequence comes from Laminaria ephemera, assembly GCA_036873875.1. Classification (NCBI taxonomy): domain Eukaryota; class Phaeophyceae; order Laminariales; family Laminariaceae; genus Laminaria; species Laminaria ephemera. Next base: position 8,403 of record JAYJMJ010285258.1, read on the forward strand.
GACGCATGCTGCGGTAGAGCACCGTATTTGTTCTGAGGCTTCCCACGTGAGGAGCTCTATACCTCCCAAAAACAGATTTGGAGAATATTTGAAGCACGTTCCTCGATAAGTAATCCCATGGCCTAGGTATACACAAATGGTGGGTCAAGGAGCCCCGTCCCATCTAGAAATCTTTTCAGCCACAAAATTCCACCTGAATCGTAGCACGCGTCACGCCGGGACCTTGTAATATAGCACCCCAAAACAATTCAAGAACTCCCCGATGGTGAATCATCTACCATCTCCGGTGAACTGATACGGATACATCTAGATGACCTTGACGCGAGAAACCCAAACATCGACAATATCGCGTTTACCTTGTACATTCTCTTCTCATGCCTCCGTGTTTTATCTCGTCGTGCAGGATGTGGTCCCCGACTTCTTCGGCGACGAGTACTACGAGACGGCGCGCGACGCACTCAGGCGCGTGGACGGAATGGCTCTGTCCGACCTCCTCGCCGGGCGCGTTTTCAACGTTCTGTTTCGCAAGGTCTTCGCTGACGAACTCGAGCCTCGCTCTTGCGACATGATCGACTGCGTGAGGACCTACATGCAGTCAATCGTCCAGAAGCTGTTCGAAGAGGCCTGCAAGCCGTACCCCGCCCTGCTTAACGAGGTCAAGACGAGCCTGGTGGAAGAGTTTATGGACGCAAAGGAGTTGCAAACTGTGGAAGCGGTTTCCAACCTGGTGAAGGCCGAACTGGGCTGGGTGTTCACCCAGAACGGCGCTTACACGGCAACGATCGCGAACGTTCGCGACATGGTGCGCAGTGTTCGGATGAGCGAGGCTGCTTCGCAAGCAGCTGCCGAATTCGGCGGGGAAACAGAAACCGCAGAGGCTTCGGCCGTGGGCGATGTACCCGAGGCGTTCATCAAGAAAATGATCACGAGCATAAAAACGAAGGACCAGGACATTCGCAAGCTTCAGGTTCGCGTATCAGAATGCCTTCAAAGTAGCAGCTATCAGTGTCAGTGTTGCTCAGCAATACGTTCAATACGATTACCCGTATGCGTTTGTTGTCTCGGTTTCGGGGGCGTACATTATCGGGGATGCAGTAGGAACAAACGCGCATTGCTAACGTCTACACTACCTAGTTCCGCCCAGGCGTGAATCTTAAGACGCGTGCTACGAACGGGTAGCACTTGTTGATGACGGCATTGCTGACGAACAGGGCTCTTTACCCGAGGAGCTACCCACTACGTTTGATTCATCCGTAGTGGTTTGACGTACTACATCCCTGTTTTATATGTAGGCCATGGGATTGTTCATAAGGTTGTACGTTTTTCGTTCCTCTCAAAATCAGCGTTTAGGTGAGGTAGACAGCTTCTCAAGTGAGGATTATCAGACAGCGTAAGAGCTACAACTATCGTAGCATGCGTCTCAATGATAAGCAGTAGTCTTGCTAGGCATGACAACATTCATAAACCTGTTGGTCATCTAGCACTTTTCACTATTACGGAGGATCATAGTAACCAGAACCTACGATACACACAAAAACCTATATATTCCCCTATTTTTACTAAATATATTTGGTACTAATTACTATGTACCCCCGTAATAGACCACCCAGTCACTGGGACCAAGCGGTCTGGTGGATGGTGCTATATATCCAACAAGGTTGTGTCGTGAGGTTTGCGTGTTTGCGATGTACCAACTTTGGTTGGGTAGGAGTTGGGTAGGAAGCATATATTGACAGTATTAAACCGTCGAAATCACAATTCATGGCCAACCCAACCCACAAGAAACCAGCAAAAAATTAAGTTAGTTTTTTTTTCCCACCAGTTTTTTAATTTCTCACCTATTTTTTTCGTGGGTTGGTTGGCCTTGGGCTGTTGGATTCGTAGGTTTCAAACCGGGTGTTTGCGATTTCCAAACTCTCTTGGGTTGGAAAAAATGTAAAAACAGTATTGAAACCAACGAATCCAAAAGACGGTTTCAATACTGAATTCGTTGGTTTCAATACTGTTACTATATGTTTCCTACCTAACCAAGGTTGGTACATCGCAAAATCGCTATTGGTTGGTTATATATCATAACACTATCCACTAGACCTCTCGGTCAATCCTCTAGACCACTCAGTCACAGGGCCCGAGTGGTCTAGTGGATGGTGCCATATGACCAACAAAGTATATACTTTAAAGCTCGTAGCACCAATCTCGTCAGCATTAATTTCCGGGGACCCCCCCTCCCCACCGGACGATTATCAAGGAATACACTACCATATCCATTTACAATACCCATCAAGTGGCGAGGAGAGGTCCCCGGAGATTAATTCTGACGAGATTGGTGCCCACGAGCTCCAAAGTAAATGTTTTGTTAGTTATATAGCACTAGTCACTGTGGCTGAGTGACTGAGTGATCTAGTGGACAGCACGCTATTTAACCAACTTATGCAATGCCGGCATGCCTTTTTGTCTAGGTTCAGGGATGTACATCGTTCAGATCGGAGTGGGAACAAACTCGATCTGCTATAATTGCAACATCAAGTCCCGCTTAACCTTTAGCCTAAGTGGATTAATCGTGCTCTCTCAGGGACTGAAAGTTTTAGTCCTCTTCGCCGACATCAAACAGGGGACACACAATGACAATCCCCCAGGTATACCCGGAAATAATGGTGCCTGGTCGCGATGGTGTACCTTGTTTGGCGATGCAGTATAACTAAACGCTCGTTGCTATAGCTAACGACCTAGTTCGGTTCATCAACCATTAGTCTAAGTGGGCTAACCGTGCTCTCTCAGGGTCTGACCGCTGTTTTACTCTTCGCAACACTTCGCCTAATCGAAAGCTCCAACTAACCCCACGATCACCCTCCCCC
>JAYJMJ010285295.1:0-11253 GCA_036873875.1 Laminaria ephemera
CGGACCCCAGATGGCCAGACTTGGTTGCGCGATTCGGAGCACCAGGAGCAGGAGAACCAGGTGAAGAACGAGTGCGTAAGCCCACAAGAATTTCGGTCGCGGCATCACGGGGTGTTCCTGTCGGACGCAGGTGTGTGCGCTGTTAGAACTTGCCGTTGGGGTGGGCGGAGTCAGCGTCGTCGACGATGACTTCGGAAACTCCCCAATGTTCAACGATGAGGCCTTGCTCGCAACGGAAGCAGTCGGTGAAGGCGGTACGGGCACCCTCGACCGCGCCTTCGCTCTGCACCGCCGCAAAGTTGTGGTGCGCCACCACCTGATGAATTTGCGTGACAGCGATGTCGGAACGGTTCTCGAACCACTCGGCCGCAAAGGTGCGTGTCGTCATCGTCGTGTCGTGATGTCGAAATTTTCGATGGTCAAACGATGGGGCGGCACTCATCGGGTCACCGTCGATGAGTGCTTGGATTACGGCCTGGGAACCGCTGGCGGTGTCGTTGGTTGCCTCAAGGGTGGAGGTGGCTGATGGGCCACCTGTTACCGCCAAGCCGCTGGCGAGGTCGGCAACCTCGACGAAGTTGTCCCACTGCTCGATGATTTTGCCGTCTTCGAATCGCAGCAGGATCATGGCAACCCAGACGCCGCCATCACCACGGTCTTCAACCGTGTGAAGCACTGCGGTGTCTGCGTTTGCGAATGATCGAATGATTGCAACGTCTCGATACCCGTAGTCGTGCGACATGTCGTGGTAGCGCTTGCGAAAGCCCTCGGGGCCGTCAGGTACTCGGTGGTTGTGCTGGACGTAGGTATCGCCCACGTATGTTTCGACAGCCGCCCGGCTCTTCCCGTCGCGCGCAGAAAGGATGTAGAAGTCGGAGGCCTGCTGGGCGAGCGACTCGTGGGACGAAGATGGCTCCGACACGGCGTCTACTTGCCTTCGTCGCGTTTACGAAGCCGTTTCGAGTGTTGCTCGAGTCGCTTGCGTTGGTCTTTCGTGAGGCTGTCGAGACCTTCGTTGGCAACTTGATCGAGAAGCGAGTCGATCTCCATGTCGTTGAGGTCATCCCGCACCGGATCGGTTGGTGGCACGACAGAAAGATTGCTCTTGGACCGCTTGCGCGAGGGGCGGCTCAGGTTTGGTCCGCCACTCCTTTTGGCTGCCTTGGGTGCAGCGGTTCCGCCGAGATTGGCCGGGACTGGGATGAGGGGAATCCACTGATCATCAGGGGCATGACCAAAGGCTCGCACGGCAAGAAGTGCCGTCGCAACGAGAAGGAAACCGAACACCAGGCCAAGTGTGTTTCGGTCGGCGATGGTCTGAATGAACTCGATGACAACGATTCCGGCCGCAAGATACCGAGCCGGGATTCCGAAGAAGAACACCGCTTCGGGAAAGGCCAGGCCAAAGCCGATGAGTACGCCGAGTTCGACGAAGCGAAGACCTCCGACTGCGCCCTGCATAGGCACACCGATCTGGATCAGTGTGACGAGGATCGACGGAACGACGATAAGGGTTGCGATAAAGGAGGTGTAGACCTTGCGCCCCATCTTTGCTTCGAGTTGGCTCCCAAGCATGAAGAAGATGGCGAACATGAGGATTACCCAGAACACCCTTGCGCCAGCCTCATGAAACATCGGCCACGTGAAGATGCGCCATATCTGGCCACCACCTGCAGTGCCGACGCCTTCGAAGCCGCGGAACGCTTCGCCGAAGAGCCAGAAGTTCTGGGAAATGCTTCGGCTAGGCCCTTCGATCATCCAGACGAGAAGGCCCAGAATGCCGATACCAACGAAGCCAATCGTGGTGGTGACGTTGATGTTGCCAACTCGAAACCAGGGATCATCAGTGTTGCCGAAGTTACCGGCGCTAAAGGAACGCATACGTTGCTAACGGTACTGCCGGAATGACCACTCCGCACGGGCAAGAGGAGGGTTCCTCTGCCCAGACGAATCGGCGAATGAGTCTGGCTGTTCCTGGGGTTACTGTGCGGCGAACGACGGCAGCGCGTCGAGGATGTTTGCTTGCTCGTCGTCACCGAAGCCAAACAGAAGGTCAGAACTTGCGTCGAGTTCGGGGGTAAAGAGTTTCATTTGGGAGTTGGTCGTGACACCGAACGATCGCCAGGTGTTGAACGTTGGGTCGTACAACATTTCAGGAGTGGCGACGCCGGTGTCACCCAGGAAGTCCTGGGCTTGGCCGAAGTCATCTTGGGCGCCAATGCCGATGACCTGAACTTTGTCGATGTTGGCTTGAGCGAACTGCTCAACGGCCGGGCCTTCGCGCCGGCAGGTCGGTCAATGAGGTGCCCAGAACCAGAGCAATACGGGACGGTCGCCAGTGACGGCTGCTTGCAGGTTGGTGATTGACCCGTCGGCGATATTGAGCACCTCGCTGGTGCGGCCGTCATCGGTGCTTTGTAGCGACTGGGCGTTGACTTCGGCGAGTTCGGACGCGCTTGTTCCGGAACTTGTCTCGGTGCCGCCATCGGGCGTTGTGCCGGCGGTTGTGGCTTCACCACTACCTCCGCAGGCGGAAATGAGTATTCCGGCGGCGAGGGCGCCGGCGGCAAAGGGGGTTGATCGCATTGGTCGCAGAGATCTCCAAGATACGGATAGGTCACCCGGCAACCCGGCGAGGCGAGCTGGTATTCCGCTATTTCTTGGCAATCTTTTGTAAATGTCGGAGCGGGGCGACTGTTTAGGAGGACTCGGCCTGCAACGTTGCCGCATTCGATAGTTCGACCCAGAACTCCGAGCCTTCTTCGATGCCGGACGTGACCCCGATGCGGCCGCCGAATGACTCAACGATGCGCCGGCTCAATGCGAGCCCGATTCCGGTACCGTCAGTTGTGGTCGAGGCTCGCTCGAATAACCCAAAGATTCGGTCAGCATCAGCTTCGGTGACGCCGACACCATTGTCTCGGACCGTGATTCTGGTGTGGGTTGCGGATTCGGTCGCCGCTATCTCGACGTTGAGTTGCCGGTCGACGTGGCAGTAGCGCAGTGAGTTAGAGACAAGGTTGGCGAACACGCCCTGAAGTGGGACGAGTTGCCCCACCACGATTGGCAGCGGTCCAACCGTGACGTTCGCTGCGGCTTCATCAAGTTGGGGCGCAAGGGTGTCGAGCGCATTTCCGACCGCTTCTGAGAGCTCGACTGGTTCGAGTGTGGTGGCGGTGGCGTTGACGCTCGAGAGTTCGAGCAGGCTTTGCACCTGCGTGCTCATAAGGCTTACGCCTCGAGTGATTTCGTCAACACAAGATTCGACCTTGGTCGTGGTGTCGGGTTCGAGCTCGGTACCGGTGAGGATCTGCTGAAGGAGTTGGGCGTAGACCGAGACAGCGCGGAGAGGCGAAACCAATTCGTGCGATGCGACGTAGGCAAACTGTTCGAGCTCGCGATTAGAGATTTCGAGCTGCTGGCCACTGACCCGGAGATCGGCTTGGGTGGTGCGAAGTTCTTCGCTGATGTCGGCGAGTCGTGCGTGTTCGACGGTTCGGTCCAGGGATCGTTCAGCGAGCGCGCCGGCTATTTCCAGCAAGAGCGTCGATTTTTCATTAAACGAACCTTCTTCGTCAGAAACGACGATCAGCCAGGTCGGCTCGGCATGTGGGCCGGTGAGCGAAACCGCCTGCATCGAAACCGCCCATGAGGGAAGGTCGCCTTTTAGGGAGACGATCGCTCCAGAGGCATGAAGCTCTGCGATAGTGACAAGTTCAAGCACCGGCCGGAGCTCATTGGTTAGGCCAGACGACGCAACAACCTCGGGACCCACACATAGTTGGGCGAAGACTGCGTTGGTTGATATCTGAGCGATGCGCACTACGTCGAGAATTGCGTCAATTGCACCGCTGTCGTGCGGGCTTCGCCGGCCTTGAACCATATCCATAACGTCTGTATCGGCAGACTAGGGGGGTGATCTCAATCGATCTGTTGAAATGCCCCCAATCTGGGTCGGTTGGCACGATAGGACAACCAATGTTTGTAGGTCATTCGACTCATGTGGGCTCACTTGGTGCCGATTGCTACATCAAGACCAATCGAAACGCACTACGGGGACTGACGAATGAGTAACGAGCCAACGATCAACCAGCACGAGTCATCAGCTGAGAAGACCTTCGCCGAAGGCGACCTGGGTCGAGTTCAAGGTCTCTTGTTTGGTGACCAGTTCGAGGCCATTAATGCCCGAATCGACTCGATCGAGGCAATGTTGCTTGAGAACATCACCGAAGTGCGATCGGAGATGCGCAAAGAATTTGCTACAGCCGACCGCAAGGTTGAAAAGAACAAGGCACAGATCGATAAGCGTCTCGACACCAAAATCGAAAAGGAAGCCACTGCCCGGAAGAGTGCGGTCGTTGACCTCACACAAATGGCTAGTAGTGGTACCGCCGAGTTGCAGAGCGAAATTGCCAGCAAGGCTGCGGCCTTTGAGAAGTCACTCGATGCATTGAAGACCGCGACCGACAAGGCAATGGCCTCAAGCCGCGCGTCGCTCGAGGAACAAATTCAGAACACCGAAGAATCACTGTCCAGCTCGAAGGTCGATCGCTCGATCTTGGCCGACTTGCTCTCGCAGACAGCCGAGCAGCTTGTGACTGAAAAGAAGGCTGGTCCGAAGAAGATCGAACGCGCCGCCTAAGTTGGTGGAACGAGGAGACCGAGTCGGGTTGCGGTGGCCAGTGCCTCGAGTTGGCTGTTGGCATCGAGCTTGCGCAGCAACGATTTGATGCGGGCACGAATAGTGTGCAGCGACAAGAAGAGCTGTTCGGCAATATCGGCGGGAGCCACTCCCTGATTTAGGAGTTCGAGTACTTCGAGTTCGCCGCCCGAGAGTTCGACCGTGGGACCAGGCGCTCCGGTTGCCTTTGGTTGGTGCCCGTCGATCATTTCGCGGAACCCGTCGATGAGTTCAAGAATCGGCAGATCCTTTGACATCACCGTGATGTTGGTGAGCCCCGACGCTTCGCGTAGAACCTGAGGTGCCGGGTATCCGGTGAGGACCACGATGGGGGCCTCGAAGCCGTTTTCGCGAAGGTAGGTTGCGCAGGCAATGCCGGTGTCGGCTCCGGGAAGCCGGTAGTCGGTTACCACTAGGTCCGGTTGCACGGCCAGCACGATTTCTTGGCCAGACTGGCGGTCCGATGCTTGCCCGGCCACCTGAAGGTCTGGTGTCATCGAAAGCGCCAAGCCAAGAGCTTCGGCGTATGAGACTTGATCGTCGATTAGGACGAGTTTTCGTTTTTGGTTGGCGTCGTTCGTCCCCACGCTAGGGATGGTACAGCTAAATGGTGTCGGGTGAACCCGAGCGGCTTCTAGCTTGACATTTCGCGGCAATAACATCTTGTCGCTGATTCCACCGTGGCTGTTTCTGCCGTGTGGGCGAGACTGGCTAGATGAGTACAGGTGAATCCGTCCCGACCGTCTGGGTTTTGGGAGACCAGCTGAACCGAAATGCTGGGCCTCTAGCGGAGCGTCTTCCCGGTGATTGCCGAGTTCTCCTTGTGACGAGCAACTCGAAGATCGCGTCGAAGCGATGGCATCGACAACGTCTCCACCTGGTGCTTTCCGCGATGGCGCACTTTGCGGAGGAGCTTCGCGTTGAGGGCTTTGAGGTGGATCATCGTGTCGCTGATTCACTGCCTGAGGGTTTCCGTGCACACAGTGCCGAGTTTGGTGTTGACCGAGCCATCGCTATGGAACCAATGAGCTGGGATGGGCGAGCCATGCTTGAGAGGCTTGGCGTCGAAGTCTTCCGGAATGATCAGTTCCTTTGCCACTACGACGAATTTGCCGAGTGGGCTGCGCCCCGCAAAAGCTTCAAGATGGAAGACTTTTATCGGTGGCAGCGGACCCGTCTGGGAATCTTGATGGATCCCGTTGGCGGGAAAGCTGATGCTGCCGAGCCGGCGGGTGGCCGATGGAATTTCGATCACGACAACCGTGAACCGCCGCCGAAAGACGGACGAGCATGGCCCCAGATCACCAACTTTGAACTGGACGACATCGACCGTGCTGTTATCGACGAGTTCGGCATCGACGAACAATCCGACAACCTTTGGGGAGCCCAACCCAAAGGGACGTGGCCGGTTACTCGCGCACAGGCGCTTGTCCGTCTGGATGAGTTCGTTGCGATGGGGTTGTCGCCATTCGGTCCGCATGAGGACGCGATGATCGCGGACGAGTGGAAGCTCGCTCACTCTGTTCTGGCGTCATCGATGAACCTTGGGCTTCTCCATCCGCTCGAGATCGCCGAAGCTGCCGAGGTTGCGTATCGAAACGGTGACGCACCTATCAACTCTGTCGAGGGGTTTGTGCGGCAGGTGATTGGCTGGCGTGAGTACGTGTGGTGTGTGTACTGGCTATGGATGCCTGACTACCGGTACCAGAATCAACTGAACGCGAGTCGAGCGGTTCCTCCTGCGTTCTCTGGCACGTCGTCGACCAACATGGCGTGTGTGACGAGCGTGATGTCGCATGTGGAAGAGCATGGGTATGCCCACCACATCGAGCGGCTCATGGTGCTTGGCAACCTTGCGCTGACATCGGGCGTCGACCCGCAAGCCATGACTGACTGGATGTGGGCAAGCTTCGTCGACGGCGCCGAATGGGTGATGCTGCCAAATGTTGTCGGGATGGCGTTGCACGCCGACGGCGGCATGATGGCCACGAAGCCTTACGCCTCGGGTGGTGCGTACATCAACAAGATGGGCGACTCGTGCAAAGGCTGCAGGTACAACCCAAAGAAACGAACCGGCGACGACGCCTGCCCATTCACAACCCTCTATTGGGACTTCCTCGCTCGCAACGCTGACGCCTTTGCGGGCAATCATCGTATGGGGCAACAGTTGGCCGGGATGCGACGCCTCAGCGACCTGGAGGACGTACGGGAACGGGCCATCGAGGTGCTCGAGATGCTCGACGAGGGAACGCTGTAGCTAGGCCTCGGTTTCCCCCTACTCCAGGATGGGGGTACGCCGACCCTTCGTTGCGTTGTCGTCGTTCGAACTCACCGCCAATGCCACAACCGATGCGAGTACAACGGCTCCGCCTATGAGTATTCCGGCTGCCGGACGTTCTCCGGGCCAGATCCAGACCCACAGCGGGGCGAGCACGACTTCGGTGAGCAGCAATATTGAGATTTGCGCGGTAGGAACCGACATGTGCCCAAGGTTGAACATCGGCAATCCGCCGGCGAGCAGGAAGCCTCCAGCGGCCAGACCGAGCAGTGCGTCCTTGCCGCTAACCCCTAAGCCACTGCCGCTCATCGCAACAATGCCGGAGCCAACGGCCAGAATCACACTGCCAATGAGCGCCGGGACTAACGGGTCTGAGCCTTTCGCGGTCTTCACCATCACGTTGTAGAGGCCAAGCAGAATCGGGAGAAGACCGGCGAGCAGTAGACCCGAGGTCGAGCCTTCACCGATGCCGGTGCCGACCATGATCGTCACCCCAACAACAGCGCCGGCCATTGCGGCCCACGTTCGTCTGTCGACTCGTTCTCGGAGTAGAAGCCAGCCGAAGAGTGCCCCCGAGAAGGGGGCGGCACTTTGTAGAAACATGGCCGTGGCTACGGTGGTTCGGGCGAGAGCCAAGATAAACAGCATTGACATCGCGGCGAGCAGCAACCCGGCCAGCAGGGAGCGCCGGTTGATTGATTCTCGGGTTACCGGCCGCGAGTTTCGCCGCAGGAAGAGCAAGAACGTCATCATGATCGACGCGCCTGTTCCCCGGAAGAAGAGGAACTGCCAATCCGACGCGTCGTCGATCGCGCGAAAGACCAGGGCCGTGAAACTAAAGACAAAGCCGGCACCGACGACAAGCGCGACCCCGGCAAGATAGGGAAGGGTCGACTTCCCAGCAAAAGCATCGCGTAGCGCTCCGAACATTCGGGGCAGGCTAGACGGTGCCGCAGGTAGCAGGAAGTGCGGGTTTGGGGGCATCCCGCCCGTTGGGAAGCGGCGTTAGTCGGGCTTCATCATGTCGACGAAGTGATCCATACGCATGATGTCGAAATCGCCCACGATTACTGCGTGGGTCATAACCGTGGATCCGTCCCAAGCGTGGAGCAGATATCCCGATGGTTCGAGGGAGAGCGCGGCCTGGTTGGGATTGAGGTCGAGCGCTAACTGATGGGTTGTGGATGGCGCACCGACGGCGACGGCGTGGGCGATTCGGGTGGTGAGCGAGCGGTGTAGGTGCCCTGATGCGACCGTTCCAACGTGAGGATGTTTGGCAATAACTGCGGCGAACTCGTCCTTGTTGTCGAGGCTCATAGTGTCCATCCAGGCCATGCCCGAGTTGAACGCTGGGTGGTGCATAAACACGATGGTCGGAGTGTCGGCGGCCGCCAAGGTGTTGTCGAGCCAAGCTTCGCGTTCAGTATCGAACACGCCACCAGCAAGACCGACAAGCGATGTGTCGAGACACACCAGACGGAGTGGGTATTCGTCGATTACATAGCTGAGGTGGGTGTCGGCGGTGGCGTCGGTGGGAAGGTAGTCGGCCAACTCACTGCGCATTAGCGGAGCATCGTCGTGGTTCCCTGGCATCACCAAAACACGGGTATTGATGCGCCCGAGGTGGCCACGGAGCAGGGCATATTCCTCAGCCGTGCCGTTGTTCGTGAGGTCACCGGTAGCAATGACGAGATCGAGCGGCACCGTCGACGCATTGAGCGCATCGATGACGCGTTCGAGTCGGGCCCGAGGATCGACGGGAAGATCGGTGAGATCTTCGGTGATGTGAGGGTCGGAGATCTGTGCGATCAGCATCGGTTTCACCATACAGAGGGTCGCCCGCTTCGAAACGCTCAGAAGGTCCGTCGGCGCGCGCCAGCCCCGATCTAGGATCGAAAAAATGGACAGTAGCATCGCTCGAGGTTGGCTCAGCCCGGCCATGGTTGTGCTTACCATCGCAGTGGCTTTGCTGCTCGGTATTGGGGCGTCGGCCGATGTTGGGGGAGCGCAGGGCACAAACCCGGTTGGAACTCAGTTGGTGATTCGGGCCACCGGTAGCGCTGGCGACGAGATCATGGCGGTCGAAATCGACGGCCGAGTTGGACGTTCGTATCGACTGCACCGATCTGAGAAAATCTGGTCGGCTCCCGGGTACCGCAACTATTACTACACCCACCCCACCAGCTTTTCGCTTGGCGATGTGCGGGTCTTGTTTCGTAATGACGGTGTGAGCGCTGGCGGTGAGGATCGAAATATTCGAGTTGATTGGTTCCGCCTTGGTGGGACCGAGGTGCAGGCTGAATCTGGCATCGTGCGGTCTGCCGGCGCATGGGCCGACGGGGCATGTTCACCTCGGCAAGCCAACTACGACGAGGTGCTTGCGTGCGGCGGGTATTTCAGCTTCAGCACAGAGCAAGGTGGCGGTGGGTCGACGATCCCGCCGCCTGTGGGGAACTCGCCGCCGCTGGTCAATGCCGGCCAGGACCAGAGCGTCACTGCGGATGCCAGCGGAAGAGCCAACGTACGATTGTCGGCTACCGCCTCGGACTCGGACGGCACCATCCAACGGTTGCAGTGGCTTGAAGGTCAACAAGAAATCGCTTCGGGCTTCACCGCCACGGTCTCGCTCACGGTGGGTACTCACCAGCTTTCTGCGAGGGCCACTGACGATGAGGGGGCAACAAGCGACGACACCGTGCTTATCGTTGTCGAGCCGGCCAACGTTGTGGAGCAAGGTTCGACCATCGAGCTCTACGCAGCTGGCCTCGAAGGGTCCGAAGAGATCTTCCTGGAGATCGACGGTTCAAGTGTGCAGCGCTACGAACTATCGCAGTCGTCAAACTTCTGGTCCGGTCAGGTCCAGTGGACTCGGTACGCCTACCAGCACGATGCTCGTGTGAGCGCCGGCCAGTTGCGGGTGCTGTTTAACAACGATCTGTATGTTGAGGGACAAATCGATCGCAACGTAAAGCTGCAACGTGTCGTCATTGATGGTGTGTCGTATCCGACCACCGACCCGTCGGTTGTGTCGCTCGGTTCGGCGCAGGGTGACAGCTGTGAGGTTGCCGGTCGGTTCCAGACCGATCTGCTCAACTGCCGTGGCTTCTTCCAGTTCGCCGGTGGTGCTAACACCGACACCGACGGGCCGCGGCTGGAGGTAACCGAAGTGGTTGCCGGTATCGATACGCCCTGGGATCTCGGGTTCCTACCGGACGGGTCGATGCTGTTTACCGAACGGCCAGGTCGGCTCAACATCCGGCGAACCAACGGTCAGGTCAGCCAGGTGCAGGCCGACCTTAGCGACGTCGTCGAACAGGGAAATGCGGGCTTGATGAGCCTTGTCGTCGACCCCTCGTTCTCAAGCAACCGACGCTTCTATACCTGCCAGAGCCAGCAGACCGACCGCTTCACCATTGTGGTCGTGGCTTGGCAACTGTCTGCCGATGGCGGATCGGCCACCCGTGTCGGCCAGCCGCTCGCCAGGGTAAGGCAGGACCCTGGTCATGGTGGCTGCCGTGCCCGCTTTGATGGCGAGGGTTACCTCGTTGTTGGTTCGGGCGATGGGTATGAAGGTCCGGCGCCACAGGACCTCACTCGCCTTGCCGGCAAGACGTACCGGATCGATCGATTCACCGGCGACGCTGCACCTGGTAACCCGTTCCTCAACTCACCGAATAGCCAGACTCGAAAGATCTGGACCTACGGCCACCGCAACGTGCAGGGTTTGGCCCTGCGACCCGGCACCGGCGTTATGTGGTCGGTCGAGCACGGTCCGTCCGTCGACGACGAGGTGAACCAACTGGTCGGTGGCGGTAACTACGGATGGGACCCGGTGGTCATCCCCGGCTTTGAACCCGAGTTCCCCAACTACGAACAAAACCGCAACCCGATGACTGACTTCAGTAAGTTCCCCGACGCTCAGGCAGCGCGCTGGTCATCGGGGAATCCAACGGTCGCCCCGAGTGGTGCGGTGTTCTTGCAGGGTTCGCAGTGGGGCTCCTATGAAGGAGCGTTGGCCGTCCTGACCCTGAAGGACAGCCGCCTTCGACTGATGTTCTTCGATAGCGACGGCAACTTTGTTCGCCAGGTCATTCCGGACGAACTCGCGGGGACGTACGGGCGGATGCGAAGCCCGGTGCTCGGCCCCGACGGCAACCTGTATGTCACGACATCGAATTCCGGACTCGGTGACGCCCGCAACGATGTGATCCTGCGAGTCACCCCGCGGCAATAGTTGCCGGCCTGCTCGTGTCGGAGAGCGCTATTCGTACAGTGCGAAGAGCTCTTCGAAGGC
>JAYJMJ010285302.1:0-11253 GCA_036873875.1 Laminaria ephemera
ATCTGGGTCAGACCAGATTGTGTCACCGATGCTTCCAACTTGTGGCACAAGGCCTGCATCGATGGTCGGGTTGTGTTGACCAGGGGTAAGAACAACACCTGGGGTGATGCCTGTTGTTACGTCTACATTACTGTCCGCAGCGTCATCATCACCAGCACCTTGTGCTGTGAAGACGTCGCAATGTTCTGGAAGGTCTGTGAACTGAACAAAGTAAGTAACACCTGGGGTCAGTTCGATGAATTGATAGAAACCAGCAGCATCAGTTGTGGTTGTACCAACAGTAGCATCAGGAGAACCATCACCTGTCGTATCTGCCAACAAGGTTACTGTTACATCTGCAACACCTGGCTCATCTGCATCCTGAACACCGTCGCTGTTTGCATCTTTCCAGACTACATCACCAAGTGAGGCTGTATCTGGCAAGAGTCCAGCGTCGATAAGTTCGTTGTTTTCGCCGGGTTCAAGAATAATAGCGCCAGTTTTACCCGTATCTGGGTTTACGTCACTATCGGCCGTTTCATCCGTACCCACATTAGCAGGTGAGAATACATCACAACCATCAGGCAAGTCCGTGAATTCAACCTCATAGACCACACCAGGCTCTAAGTTAGTGAACTCATAAAAGCCCTCTGCATCAGTAGTGGTTGTCGCAACAATTGCGTCTGCCGTGCCATTACCAGTAGTATCTTGGTACAGCTTAACAGTTACATTTGCAACACCTACCTCATCACTATCTTGAATACCATTACTGTTAGCATCTTTCCAAACATAATTACCGAGCGACGCGGGTTCTTCAACGATACCTGCATCAACTGTCTGATTGAATTCGCCCGAGCTAACTGTGATTGGAGCAGTGTAACCCGTAGTTGGGTCTACATCACTGTCCACATTCTTATTACCACCAACATTTTGGGTTGTAAACAAGGCACAACCATCTGGCAAATTAGTGAATTCAACAATGTAATTGTCCGCAGGCATTAAGTCACTGAACTTATAGTAACCATTGGCTGCAGTTTCAGTAGTAGCAACAATAGAGTCTGGCGTACCATCACCATCATCATCCGTGTAAAGGATAACTGTAACACCTACAACACTATAGTCATCACCATCTTGGATACCATTTTTGTCAACATCTTTGAACACTCTATTACCAATAGCTGCTGGCAAGTAGATGCCTGCGTCCCATGTTGGATCATTCTCGCCTGGATCAAGCGTTGTAGGAATAGTTTTTCCTGTGTCTGGATCTGCGTCACTATCAGCAGCATCATCGCCTACATCTTGTGGGCTAATTTCGTAGCCACTTGGCAAATCAAAGCCAACAGAATATTGACCAGGTGCCAAACCTGCGAAGAGGTAGTCACCACTTTGATCAGTTGTTGTACTGCCAATATAAGCGCCAGTACTGTCATAAAGATTAACAGTTACGCCTTGAACGCCAGATTCGTTTGAATCTTGAACACCATTAGCGTTCTTGTCCAACCATACACGGCTGCCAATTGAAGCACTTACATCGATACCTACAATTGAAGCACCATCTTCGTCATCTTCAGATTGGTCGCCCTCATCATTATTTGTATTTGAATCAATGTCTGGTTGATCTGCGGCCGTTACTTGAGCCAAGTTTATACATGCACCTGGCAAAACTACAGTAGTAGGAACAACAATCGTCGTTGATTCGCCAACAGCAAGCGTCCCAATGTCAAAGAAAGTATTTGGAACTGGCGCCGATGGGGCTGGTCCCGAAGCTGACTCATCAACTAGTGCAAGACAACTTGGAAGCTCATCACCAACCATAACGCCTGTCGCAATGCTTGGGCCTTTGTTAAGAACTGTAATTGTCCAGTTAACTGGGTCACCAACGTTTGCTGTAGTAACATCAGCAGTTTTAGTCAATTCGAGGTCAATAAGATCATTACCACCAACAACAGCTTTATCTTCGTCATCTTCTGACTGATCGCCATCATCATTGTTTGGTGTTGAATCGAAGTCTGGTTGGTCTGCCGCCACAACTTGTGCAACGTTGACACATTGACCAGCTGCATTCAATGTCGAGGTAAGGGTTAAAGTTTCAACTTGGCTTACTTCAAGTGTGCCAACAACCCACGTTGAGCCGCTGAAGCTACCTTGACTAGCAGAAGCATTTGTTACAGTAACACAGCTTGGCGCTGCATCACCTAAAGAAACACCTGTGGCTACGCCAGGTCCTTTATTACTAACTGTGATAGTCCACGTAACTGTGTCGCCAACATTTGCAACCGTTGGGTTTACAGTTTTAGATACTTCAAGGTCGATTTGGTCGATAATACCTGCGTCGACATAACGAATATGTTCGCTTGTGCCAAGTTCAATAACATCTGTTTCGCCTGAGTCTTGATCGGCATCACTATCGAACCCTTCATTTGTACCAACATCTTGAGTGGTAAACGGCATACCCATGTCAGACACATCTTCAAAGCGGACAATATAATTGCCAGCAGGAAGCTCGTCAAACAAGTAAAAACCATTTTCATCAGTTGTCGTAGTTTCAAGAACAGCACCTGTATCGGCATTAATCAACTCAACGCCAATACCTGGATAGCCTTTCTCACCAATGACTTGGTTAAATTGACCATTGCGGTTTAAATCTTTCCAGACTTGGTCACCAATGGAGCCAAGCAATGCGCTAGCATCGATAATACCTGCATCCACATCGCGGCGGTGTTCATCAACACCAAGTGAAATAGTGTCTGTGTAGCCGCTTACTGGGTCTGCATCACTATCAAGACCATCATTACCTTGATCTTGTGTCGTGAATGGCATGTCCATGTCAGTCATATCTTCAAAACGAACAACATAGTTGCCTTCTGGAAGATCATCAAACAAATATTTACCATCGCTGTCTGTTACAGTCGTATCAAGCAAATTACCGTTTGCGTCAAATAATTCAACTTCAACGCCTTGAACACCGTTCTCATCACCATCTTGAACACCATCTAAATCAGTGTCTTTCCAAACAACATCACCAATAGAGCCTAATGGAATGACAGGTATTTCAATGTGTAAACAAAGATCATCAAGTTTCAAATAATCAGCACTAGCTATAGCTGTAATTCTAACGTATTCAGTTAATTCTGGAGCTGTACCTTGCAAACTGTATTGCGTCAATCCAAATGGATCTACGTTTACATCATGATCTACTTCGATTGTCTCAGTTCGACTAATCTCTTTTCTTGAGGCATCAAAATATCGTATATATACTTGGTGACTATAAGCAGGTTCATGTGTACCTGCCCAGAAGGTAAAGTTAAGTTCTGAACCAGGTGCCACATCGTAAACATCTTGATACATCCACGATGAACCACTTCTAACATTACCATTTAAATAACCATTATAGTTACCTTCTACGGCATAGTTAGTATCACGGAAAGCTGCACCTGAATTATAATTCCAATCAGAGATTGAGCTAGAGGTTCCGTCTTCGAAGCCACCGTTTTTCACAAGATTACCGACGCCGCAAGCAGATGGATTTGGATCAGGGTTCTCTTCAACACCATCACACAAACCAAGGGAAGCAATTGCACCGCTCACTGGAAAATCAATTTCTACAACAGTAACATTGCTTACTAAGCCATTGCCATCATCTAATAGCAAACGCTGGTAGCTGTTGTTGCCATAAGCTAACGCTTGTCGTGAATAGAGCAAGTTTCCATTTGCATCATAAAGGTTAACTGTAGGCACTAAGTTTTCATCAATATCTAAAATATCAATGTAGTTCAACGTCTTTGGTGAATCGAAGGTGTAATAAAGCACACCACCTGAAGCATCGTCATCAGGATCGCTACTGTCACCATCTTCTGAAATGATGATAACGTTGCCAAGAGCTGTGCTATTTACGCCAGCACCAGAGCCCCCACCAGAACCAACACCAGGACCACCAAACGCTTGATTTGGCGTACCGAGATCAAAATCATTTCCTGTAGGATTTGATGTATCAAAGATCATCGCTGGGTTAGCTAAATTATCAGTTGTAATAGTTACACCTGAGAAGGCATTTTTTGCAAGCGTTCCCGCAGGCAACATGCCAATGTTTGCATCCCAAAAGGTATTACATTGTCCATTAGGGGTTGGCTCCGTATCAGGGTCAGGATCAGGCTCTTCAGTACATTGACCTGTTACTTCAATATATGAAATAGAATCATTTAAGTCGCCAGACAGATTAGTGGATTCGGTGTATGTTGCACTTACCCCACTACCGCCATCTCTAGCGTGTTGATACACATTGACTGTTAGGCCATAAGGGATACCAATCCAGCTGATTGTATCATTTGCATCAGTGCCAGTGATTGTGTGTGTGACTACACCATATTCCCAAGTTGAGCCTGCGCCATTATTATGTTGAGTGGCTGTGATTTTACAGGTTAGTTCAGGTTCAGGTGTTGGATCAGGATCGCCACACAAACCAATTGAAGCAATTGCACCACTTACTGGGAAGGTAATTTCCATTACAGATACATTTTCAACACGATCACTTGTGCCTGTTGCTAACGTTAAACGCTGGTAGCTGTTGTTACCGTACGCATTCGCGTCTTTTGTTAAAAGAAGTGTGCCACTTGCATCATAAAGCTTGATAGTTGGTATTGAAGCTTCGTCAATATCAAGAATGTCGATATAGCTTAGTGATTGTGCTGAATCAAATGTATAGGTTAATACGCCACCTGAAGCATTATCATCTGGGTCGTTGCTATCACCATCTTCAGAAATGATAATTACATTTCCGAGGGCTGTGTCATTTACGCCAGAGCCAGAGCCACCACCAGAGCCAACGCCAGGACCACCAAATGCTTGATTTGGTGTACCGAGATCATAATCATTTCCTGTAGGATTTGATGTATCAAAGATCATCGGTGGGTTGGCTGAGCTGTCTGTGGTTATTGTTACGCCAGCAAATGCGTTTGTAACAATAGTGCCAGCAGCCAAATTGCCGATATTTGCGTCCCAGCTTGTAGAACATTGTGTTGTGGGAGCGGCTGTTATTGGGCCATTAACGCTGCCGTTGGACGACTGGTTAGGGCTATTATCTTGCCAAGAACCAAATGGAGCCGTTTCGCCTTCATTTGTTTCTGGTGCCTGGTCTTGAGCCGAGGCTGTTTGAGTAGAGAACAAAACTAACAACGATACCGCAAAAATAGCGGCTACTATGAGTCGCTTGCGTGTTGTTTGTTCCCTGTCGATTAGGGTCGAAAATAAAGATGTCATTACTTCTGTCCTCATTTAGCGAAATACAATCTAAGCGATTTCAGAGGGTTCAATGATAATAACCACGATAAACAATTATAAAAATATGTCGACGCGATTTTTAATGGCTACTTTGTTGAAAGAATATATTAGACGTATCTCATAATATAAATTTACGCGAAAATCCATGCGAATATACATATATTATGGTCAAGTTATTTATACGGACATGAACGATAGGTGAAAAAAAAGGGAAGAAAGGGGGAAAAGGGTTATGGATTTGGGCTTCATCACCAAGAACGCATGTGCTATAATAGGGAGATGGCTACCTTGTTTCCACTTACTTTAGATAATGTTGACTGTAGTTTGGCTGAGAAGCTTGTGTTTTCTGCGCTTGCGGAGCAGCTTGATGATTCATATTTGGTGTTTCATGGTGTGAGCTGGCAGGGGGTTGGGAAGGATGGGCGGATTCGTGATGGGGAGGCTGATTTTGTGGTGGCGCATCCGAAACGTGGGGTGTTGGTTGTTGAGGTTAAGGGTGGGCTTATTGAGTATTCGGCACAAACGCGGCGCTGGGAGAGTTCGAGCGCGATGCTTGGCAAGCGCTATGGGATTAAAGATCCTTTTGCTCAGGCGCGTGATAGTAAGCATATTTTGCTGGCGCATTTAAAACGAACGTTGGGGACAAGCCGCTATATTAATGTAGGGCATGTGGTGCTGTTTCCTGAGTCTGTGTTGGATGATGCGCCGCTGGGAATGGATAAGCCGCGTGAGATTGTGGGGGATGCGGGAGATTTATCGGCCGTTTCCTCCTTCCTCGGCAAAGCATTCGCCTATTGGCGCGGCCAAGCCAACAGCAAAGACACCGCCCTCGGCGACGACGGTATTCAAGCGTTGCTCGATCTGCTGGGCAAACAGCTCACCATCCATCCCGTTATGTGGGGCAAGATTCAGCGGGAACAGGCCGACCAAATTCGCTTAACCAAGCAGCAGTTTGTTTTACTCGATGCACTTGGTCTGCAACGCCGCGCACTCATCTCTGGCTGTGCGGGATCGGGCAAGACGATGTTGGCGACAGAAAAAGCGGTGCGCTTAGCTCGCTCGGGCATGAAAGTGTTGCTCACCTGTTTCAACCGCAATTTAGCGATGATGCTCAGCGAACGGCTTGAGCCGTATGTGCAGAAGCATGATTTAGAGATTATGCATTTTCATGGGCTATGCCGACACTTTGCACAGCAGGCTGATGGCGTGCCTGCAAAAACGAAGGAAAACGCGGACGTCTATTTTAAGGAAACGCTCCCCGAAGCATTGCTGATGGCGACGGATTCTGTGGCGACGCGCTACGACGCTATTATTGTAGATGAGGGGCAGGATTTTGAGGAGTCTTGGTGGATTGCTTTGCAGTCGTTGCTCAATGAGCCTGATGAGGGCATTTTGTATATTTTCTTTGACAACAATCAGAAAATTTATGATCGCACGCTTGCGTATCCTATTGAACAGCCACCCTTTTTGTTGACGCAGAATTGTCGCAATACGGGCACGATTCATGATCGCGTAATTGAGTTCTATAAAGGAAAGCAAAAGCCTGAGGCGGCGGGGCCTGAGGGGCGACCTGTGGAAACGCGGTCGACGAATCTGAATTTGCATGAGACGCTGTCTGATATTTTGCGGACGTTGATTGTGGATGAAAAGGTGCCTCCCAATGAGATTGTTGTGCTGACGCCAATGAGTCAGAAGAAGAGTAGGATTTGGGATCGGCCGTTATCTATTCCCTACTCGCTCACCCCTGATTATCCTGTTGGCAAAGACCAAATTTACTGCAATGCTATTTATCAGTTTAAAGGGTTGGAAAGCAGTATTGTGATTATTGTTGAGCCTGAGCTGGCGCCGAAGAAGGTTCGCAATCAGCTACTGTATGTGGCGTTTTCGCGGGCGCGAAATCATTTGATCTTGATTACGGATGCGATTGATTTTTTTGAGTAGCAGCGTGCAACCATGTTGTAGCATGACGAGGTATTATGCTTAGATAAGGTGTAAATTGCGCTAAAAAACTTACTTTTTCTTCACATTGCTTAGTTTGAAACGTAGCTATACTCTCTAATTATGACTCAGCAAAGTGCGTATTCATCGAAAAGAAGTGCCTTAATTTTCGTTTCTATACTATTAGGCTTGCTTATTTTTTCAGATGGCAAGCGGTTATCGGCCGATAACCATGCAACCCTCATTGAAGTTTCAAGCGACGTCAAACACAGTGGCGTCAAACCACTCGGTCTAAACCTCGGCGCACACCAACAATTCGGCGCATCCCAATTACTAAAAAACCTTATCATCAATCCTGGCTTCGAAGCAGGCGAATTCGCGATGATCTTCAACGTAGAAGCAGGCGCCACAGACACACAAGTTCAAGCTGACAATTGGGACACCGCATTTAATAACGACAGCTTCGACATTGGTCAACCCATCGGATTTTGGGACGGCGCAGACTATGAAATATTAACTGGCTCACTAGCTGGTCAACGCGGCACGATAGAAAGCTTTTCCCACGCAGACGACAAATATACATTTACATTCGACAGTATTGGCACAGCACCAGCCACTAGCGATGCATTTGCCGTGCGAAAAACCATCGAAGAGCAAATTGCAGTCCAAAACTCCTCACCAATCAGACTCCTCAGTCCCGTAGAACTGACACAGTTTCTTAGCCCTGATGAAGACACACGCCCAAATAGCGAAGGCACACAGTCTATGCGACTCTTGCCAACTGAATTTTCATTTCAGCCGTCATGGAGCTACTACATGGACTCGTTTTGGCGCGACGCAGATCGAACAGCAGGAAAGCTATATATTGTAGAGGGCGCATGGCGGTTTGCTATTTGGGCAAAAAGCGACGTTGCGGGCGACACCCTTCGCGTGCGCTTCTATCGCGAAGGAGAAGCCGTATTTTTAGAAGAATCCGCCCCCCTCACAACCGACTGGCAACTCATCGAATTTGAGTTTGACGTCGCTTCAGGAACAGAACAACTTGAAGGATATACATTAGATGAATACCACCCAATTCTAGCCCTCGACCTCTTTGTCGATGGTGACAATGATGTTTGGGTAGATGATGTATTTTTAGGGCGACGCGATTACACAAACCCCACTGTTTTTAGCGATACGATTGTTGACCGCTTAAACGAAATCAATGTCGGCGTTCTGCGCAACTGGGGCAATCAGCTTGGAAGCTCACTCGACAACCAGCTTGCTTCACCAGAAGCGCGTCGCACAACAGGACATTCACCAAGAGAACGCATTCCGAGTAATTTTCATTATTCACTCCATGAATTTTTGGAGTTGGCAAATGAAATTGGTGCAGAGCCTTGGTACGTTGTGCCGCCAACCTTTACAAATGAAGAATGGCTAAATTTAATCGCCTACCTTAGCGCAAATGCTGGGCAACATCCCTATGCTAGTTTGCGAGCCTCGTTGGGGCAAAATGATCCGTGGACAACTATTTTTCCAACCATTCATTTAGAGTATGGCAATGAGATGTGGGGCAGCAATGATGGGGACGACCCATTTATTGGGGCAACACTGCGCGGTGGTCAAAGGGTGGGAGAAAAGGCTGACGATATATTTGCTCAAGCGCAAACGTCTCCCTATTTTCAAGCTAATAAATTCAACCTTATTATTGGGGGTCAGGCAGGGTTCCCGCCACAAAATAATACCATTGAGCAAAATAGCAGCACGCATTCTACCGTTGCGCTTGCCCCATATTTTGGCACACTTGAAAACTGGTCAACTGATGCAGAAATTTTCTTGCCGCTTTATGCCAATCCCCTTGTAGATATCGCATCTGATGGCTCTGTTGGAGCAACTGCGGCGTTTCTCGAAACCGTAGGTCAAGGCACTGAACAAGCCATTTATGAGCTTAACTTTGAGGCGATTACAGGCTCTGCGCCACTTGATGTGCGCAATGATTTTGTCACGAGTGTCGGCGGCGGAATTGCCCTGCCGCTTCATATGCTTACCTATCTGGATGCGTATGGCATCAAGAACCAAGCGGCCTTTACGACGGCTCAATATGCTTTTGATGATAATGGTGACGACATCAGATTGTGGGGTGTTTTACGGGATCTGGAAGCGACGGGCAGAAAACGCCCCACGGGTTTGGCGCTTGAAATCGTTAATCAGGTCATTAAAGATCAACTGATTGAGACGGTTCAATCTGGCACTAATCCGTTCCATGATGACCCCGCTGTCCCTATTGTGCAATCGTTTGCTTTTCGGGATGGGGATACTATGTCGCTAATTTTGTTTAATTTGAATTTGGATAGTACTGAAAATGTTCAACTGGACTTAGAGCTTGCCCCAGAAAGTGCAATGACCATGCGTGAATTATCGGCCGATTCCATCCACGACGACAACGAAGACAGTGAAACCGTCATTATCGAAACAAGCACAATCGCCGACTTCACTGCCGATTATGACCTTACACTAGCACCCTACTCCATAACCACGCTTGAATGGGAGATTCAGCCATCAGATCCAAACGCTATCTCCCTCCTAGACTTCAGCTCCACTAGTCAGCAAACAAATATATTTATCGGGATTATATTGCTGGCAATCATGCTCATAGCCGTCTTTGTCAGCTATAAGCGTAGATTCCATATTTGATTTTTTTAGTGGGAAGTGGGAAGTGGGAAGATTTTACTATCTACTTCCCACTGTCAACTGCCTACTGAATCTCCGCCAACTGCACAGCAATCTCCCCAGCCAACCGCGCATTATTGAACACCAACTGAATATTCGCCGCGAGGCTGTCGCCGCCCGTGAGTTGCTCAACGCGCGAAAGCAAGAATGGCGTTTGGTCTTTGCCTTTGACGCCTGCGTCATCCATATCAGACAACGCTTGCTCGATAGCCTTGTTGATATGGTTCAATTCCATCGAATACGCTTCGGGAATTGGGTTGGCGATGACCATGCCGTTGGTGAAGCCGATTTCTTGTTGCACAGCAATTAGCTTGGCAATTTCGGCTGGCGTGTCGAGTTGATAATCGACGCCGAACGCTGATTCGCGACTGTAAAATGCGGGGAGCATGTCGGTTTGGTAGCCGATGAGCGGCACGCCGTGGGTTTCTAAATATTCGCGGGTGAGGCCAAGATCGAGGATGGCCTTGATGCCTGCACAGACGACGGCGACGGGGGTTTTGGCGAGTTCTTGTAAATCGGCCGATATATCCATACTCTCACTCGCACCCCGATGCACCCCACCAATGCCGCCCGTGGCAAAGACACGAATGCCCGCCATATGCGCAATAATCATCGTCGTGGCAACCGTCGTTGCTCCGTTTCGTTTGCTGGCAATCATCATGCCTAAATCACCACGAATGGTGCCAGGAGCAGATTCAATTGGGTTAGTTGCGCCAATCGTTGCACGTGCCGCAGCAATTGCGTCAGGGCCTTCCCAGCACATCGCCACAACGGGGCCAGAGATGATGTATGAGACGAGATCCTTGTAGAATGGTTTGCCCTGGTGGATACCATAATGCTCAGCAGCCAATTCGCCGCTCATCTGCAAAAATTTCATGCCGACAAGCTTCAATCCACGACGCTCAAAGCGGGCGATAATTTCACCGGACAATCCACGCTGCACGCCGTCTGGTTTTACAAGAATTAAAGTACGTTCCATGATGTTACAAGCTCCTTTACGTCAGAATTGCCTGACGCATCATATGTTCAATTGGAAAGTCAATTGGAAATATCGATTTACATAGAAAAGCGGCACGCCGTATAAACGTACCGCTCTTTTTAACAATTATATCGAATTTAACTGTTACCGCACGCCTGCCGACGTTCTCAGGGCAACCGTTATGATTCTGCAAATGTTCAAGTCAATTCGATGACGCGACGGAATGATCGTGCCGATTTTTCAAAACGTTTAAGCTGTAAATAGGCCTCACCCAGCAGTCGGTGCAAGGTTGGTTCATCAGGGTGCTTTGCTACCCATAGTCCAACATCTTCTGCGATTAAATTCGCGCCAAGTGGATCTTTCTTTGC
>JAYJMJ010285312.1:0-11252 GCA_036873875.1 Laminaria ephemera
AGGACCCACGACATACACAAAAACCTATATATTCCACCGTTTTTACTAACCATATTTGGTCCTGATTACTATGGCCCGCCGTAATAGTAGCATGTGTCCCTCACTGCTCCCTTCAGCTCTATACTTCGCCCAAACCTGTTCGCGACGCGTGCTACTAGTAGTACTAATAGTACGATAGAGGTAGCACGTTTTGGCTGTTTTTTTTTTTCTGAATGACGGTACTCCTTAACCCAAAATCGTCGGAATTTCCATTTTTTTTTTTTGCCATAATTTTCGTTGTTTTCCTATGCCATGGGATTTTGGTTGTTCGGCGGGTAGCACTTTTAGTTTTCCCTTAATCAGTTTTTGGGAGCGTTACAGAGCTAAAAAAGTGAGGCGCCTCAGAAAATCAATAGTGTACCTCTATCGTAGCATGCGTCGATAGAGGTAATACTTTTTGCCTTTTTCGTTTTCTGAATGATGGGACTCCTTAACCCAAAACCGGCGGAATTTCAATCTTTTAATTGCAATAATTTTCTTTGTATACCTAGGCCATGATGGGATTGTTCCTCGGGTAGAACTTTTATTTTCCCCAAAATCAGTTTTTGGGAGAGGTATCTAGAACTCCTCAAGCAAGGAGCCTCAGAAACAAAATGGTGCGTGCACCTCGACCGTAGCAGGCGTCTTGCGCATCTTAGTTTCCGTTTTGTGGGTTTCCCTTTTGGCTTTCTTCTAGATTCTGGGAATTATTATGAAGTGATCAACGTTGAAGCTTTTTTCATGCTACACATTGTCGGAGGGCAAAAACATGACAACAACGCAACAACATCCGATTAATTCATATGAATTCAACACGACACCTCTATATACGTTAATTGTAGCACCCAGCATTTCTTCGTCTCTTCATTTGAGGAGCTCTCTACTACCTACTCAAAAACTATTATCCCGAGAGAAACTGAAGGCTTTCAGTGCCGATGAACAATCCCTTGCCCTAGGTATAACGAAAACCACGGACGCGTGCTACTATATACGTAGATTTTTTGGGCAAAAACGTTTTCTGAATGACGGGGCTCCTTAACCCAAAATTCGTCGAAATATCATTTTTGTTTTGCAATATGTTTTTTTTTGTATACTTAATTAAGACCAAGGGATTGTTCATCGGGTTGCCCTTTCATTTTTCTCAAAATCGGGGTTCGGGTGGAGTATAGAGCTCCTCATGCGAGGAGCCTCAGAAAAGAAAGGGTGCTCCTCTACCGTACTAATCGTAGCATGTGTCTGCGGTAAAACGAAAAATGTAATCCAACGACATAAGGTAGTTATCTACACAACTTTGTTTGTCGAGACGCGGGTTACGATAGAGGTAGCACGTTTTGGCTGGAAACGGTTTCTGAATGGCAGGGCTCCTTAACACAACCCGCGCGAAATTGAGAATTTTTACAGGGATGTACCAACCGATGCGACCCTGGCAAAAAAATCGGTAAAAAACATCGTCCCGACATGCCGATTCCAATTTAAATCGCTCCGAATTAATAAGTAGGACGAATCCATTAAATTTGACCCGAACGTGGTTGGTGTCCCTCAAATGTGGATCTATATGGGGAGGGGTGGTGAAATTTAATTAATTCATACCCAGTACTATTTACAAGACATGAATTATTTTTTATGTTCGAGGAGACGGTTTTGTTTTTGTTATGTTCCGGGGAAAAGATAGGGGGGGGGGGGGTAAAAATTTAATGAATTCATACTATTTCAAGACATTCAACATTTGTGATGTTAGAATGAGAACATATTGTACGGGCGGCCAATATCTCTGCGCAAACTCCCACCTGTCCACGCCGGTACACGGGCACCTCGCGTCGCCAGTCCCCAGCCGCGGGTCGAATGTGATGGACACTTCCTCCGGTGTGTGGAACATTCCGCGAGATCTCCCTGTCTTCAAGGTGCAAGAATCGATACCGAACCAGGTGTTCAGGAAGCTGCACGTGTGGACGAGAACGCCGTGGGCCCAGTGATACATGAACGTCGTCCCGCTCTTGGGCTCCCCTGTAGGCCAAGGAAATGATCAGGGATGCATGCGTATTACCGCAGATTAGAGTGCGAATCTATTGGTAATACCGGTACTACCGAAAAATGACAAGTTGTGAAAGCGGCATTCAAGAACCCCGCTCGTACTGTGCCGCAGGAACTTGCGGCACGGGATGGATCGCTATCACCCCCTTGTGAGAAATAACAAGAAGGGGTTTCCAACGTATGTGAGCGACGTGGGCCCAATGATACATTTGAATGTCGCTCCACTCTTGGTCTCCCCTGTACGAGGAAATCATCGAAAATTCAAGGAAACAATCGACAACGTTCACGGCTTGGCAAGGTGACTTGAGGAAGGATTACGGTTAGGTCGCATGAGCGGACGAGAGCGGCATGGGCGCATGCTACGTTAGAGGTGCATACTTATTTTTCTTCATCTCCTCACTTGAGGAGCTCTACACTTCACCCAAACAACCGATTTTGAGTAAACTTCAAGTGCAATCTGATGAACAAAACCTATGGCCTAGGTATACCAAACCTTCCATATTGCACAAGAAGGACGATATCCCGACGATGTTTTGGGCTAAGGAGCCCCGTCCTTCAGAAACAAAAATAAGCCAAAACGTGCTACGATGCGTAGCACGCGTCCATGTCCCAATCATACACGAACGGTGTCCCGCTCTTGGGCTCCCCTGTAAAACGAAATAATCAGGGCTGCGTGACACGGCAGATATATGAGGTCAAGCCGACCCGCGCTAGTCGTAGGGGTAGCACTTCTTGTCAAAAAACAAAAAGTCCGATTTGCGGGGCTCTTCAAGCGAATGGCTACCGACACATCTTCTACGGTAGAGGTGCACCCTTTGTTTTCCTGAGGCTCCTCACATGAGGAGAGCTCTCTTTACCCCACCCCACAACCCGATTTCGAGAAAAATGAAAGTGCAACTCGACGAGCTATCCCTCCCATGGCCTGAAGTATATATACGCAAGGAAAAACAGATTGCCAAAGCAAAAAATGATATTCCGACGATTTTGGGCTAAGGAGCTCCGTCATTCAGAAACATTACTCAACCAAAAAGTGATATTAATACCTCTATCGTAGCATGCGTCAAAACGTGCTACCGACGCGTGGTACGATTGACGTGCCACGTTTTGGCGAGAACATTTAATACCGACGGGGCTCCTCACTTGAGGCATGCTACGATAGAGGTGCACCATTTTTTTGTCCTGAGGCTCCTCACTCGAGGAGCTCTATACCTCTCCCACAAACTGATTCTGGGGAAAAATAAAAGTTCTACTCGATGGGCAATCCCATGGCCTAGGTATTCAACCAAAATTATTGCAAATTTTCTTTTAACGATATGCCGACGATTTTGGGTTAAGGAGCGCCGTCGTTCTGAAAACGACACATGCTACGATAGAGGTGCACCGTTTTTTTTCTTCATCTCCTGACTTGGGGAGCTCTACACCTCACCCAAAAACGTATTTTGAGTGGACTGAAAGTGCAACCCGATGAACAAACAAACCCATGGCCTAGGTATACAAAAAATTCAGATTGAATAACAAGAACGACACACCGACGGTTTTGGGTTAAGGAGCCCCGTCCTTCAGAAACAAAAAAGCCAAAGAGTGCTACCTCTATCGTAGCACGCGTCTACCCTATATCGTCTATATCGTTGGGATCCCTGGTGTGTTCTCAAAGGTTTTTTCGCAATTATCTACGTAGGTCATGGGAGTTTTCATCGGGTTACGGTTGCGTTGTTTCTCAAAAGTTGGCTTTTGGATGAGGCACGGAGCTTCTCAAGTGAGGAGCCTCAACAAAACAGAAGTGCAACCCCACCGTAGCATTCGTTTACCACTCACGCGTGCTACGATACAGTTAGCACTTTTTGCCAAAAATGGTTTCTGAATGACGGGGCTCCTTAACCCCAAAAATCGTCGGAATATCAGTTTTGTTTTGCAATATGTTTTTTTTTGTGTACTTAATTTAGACCATGGGATTGTTCATCGGGTTGCACTTTCGTTTTTTCTCCAAATCGCGTTTTGGGTGGGGTGCACCTCTACTGTCGCATGTGTACACTATCAGGTATCGTATTACGGGGGAATATAGTAATCAGGACCAAATGTTGGTAGTAAAAACGGCGTAATATATAGGTTTTTGTGTATATCGTGGGTCCTCATTACTATAGTCCTCCGTAATAGCACGTGGCAAGGGTGATCGGGAAAATGACCGTGAAAAAATTTCCGGTCGCTTCTAATTTGTTGGGAGGTCGACGCGTGCTACGATAGAGGTAGAACTTTTTGGCTTTTTTGTTTCTGAATGACGGGGCTCCTTAACCCCAAAATCGTCGGAATGTTGGTTCTTGTTTTTCAATCTGATTATTTTGTATACCTAGGCCATGAGTTTGTTAATCGGGTTGCATTTTCAGTTCACTCAAAATTAGTTTTTGGGTGAAGTGTAGAGCTCCTCAAGTGAGGAGATGAAGAAAAAAACCGGTGCACCTCTATCGTAGCATGTGTCGGCCGCAAAGCGCAACCGGTAGGGCTGTGGGTTGGCTGACCAAACGTGGCCAGCAAGTTGTCAGCTGGCTAGATATTATAGGTAGTTGCGGCGGTGCTAACTATCCAACCATTTTCCTATTTTGGGTTTGTTTCCTTGTTTGTAGGAAGGCTTGTTTGGTACGGGGTAATACAGGGTACGTATTTCCCGGCGAAAACCTAGTACTACCACGCCGTGAACACAGGGTGCGTAGCCACCCAACTAGTCGACCAAAGTTAAAAGTTGGCTGAACGCACCAGCCAGCTATTACCTAGGCGGGAACTCCAGCCAACTCTCAGCCCCAGCAACCGGCCTCACAGACAGTGACGCAAGCTACGGTAGAGGTACATCATTTATTTTCTGAGGCGCCTCACTTTTTGAGCTCTGTAACTCTATTAATACCAAAAACAAATATGTAGGGAAAACTGAAAGTGCTACAAGTACCCGCCGAACAATCCCATGGCTTACGAAAACAGCGAAAACTCATGGCAAAAAAAGCGATGAAATTCCGACGATTTTGGGTTAAGGAGCCCCGTCATTCAGAAAAAAACAAATCAGCCAAAAAGTGCTACCTCTATCGTAGCACGCGTCCAGTGAAAAATTTGCGGAAGCCGGTCGTCTGGAGTCAGAATTGGCCACTTGTCGATCGATGAGAGTAAGTCGGGGCAACGTATTGCGAAACCTTGTGTGCGAGCACCTGCGGTCGACCTGCAGTTTGCATGCACGATAAGAGGATCGAACAACAACACGCTTCATGTATCGTCTCTCTTGATGTGGAAAAATAGCATTTCTTGAACTAGTGCCTCGTACCTGGTATTACTTGATCTATTTTTAGGCGTTAGGCGTTGTATCGTAGGTTTGTGAAATATGTCAATTGGAGGCCGGGTTTTGGTAGGAACGATATTATCGGACGGCAAATGAAACGTTACGTTGGTCACAAAACAAGCCCCTTGACCTCGTTCCACCATCTCGATGTGCTGCACACGCTCGCCCGTTGGCGCTATCTCGAACATCATGAAGATCATGTCCGAGAGGCAGAGTATTGCGAAAGCTTGTGTACGAGCACCTACGACCCTACCGTTTGTAGTCTGTATGCACGATAATAGAGAATCCAATACCAACACGCGGCATATGATGGATGGAACACATAATCATCACATACATACCTTGGTAACAAAAAATCTCGCTCTGACCTCGCTCTACCACCTCGATGTTTTGCACACGCTCGCCCGTTGACGCTGTCTCGAGCATGGAAAATATCATGTCGCACCGAGGGCAGCCTTCGCTCGTCTCCACCATCTCACGCATGTCCAACACCTCACGGAGGTTGGTGTGCCCCATCGCTCCTCCTACCACCGCCAGCAAGCACACCAGTGCCCTCACGAGCAGCAGAGGTGCCATGATTCTTGACCTCAAAACGCCACCGCTTTTTGCCACCCGGTCGTCTGCTAAAAACAGTGAAGAAACAATAAATCATGTGTAAGATACAACAATTTTACTATCATAATTTGATATACGAAGTAGCTATTAGTGTGGGGGTGGTGGACAAGCAGCAGAGGCGCCATGGTTCGCGACCGAGAAGCGCCACCGCTTCTTGCCACCTGGTTGTATGCAAATTTCCACACAGCGCAGGGATCATAAGCATGTGCAAAATACGACAAAAATGTGAGTTGCAATTTTCAAGTGAGGGCGAAAAAAAAGTACAAATCAATTTCAAGAGATGTGTGTCAAAACAAAACAAGACCGTGTGTTGCAAGTATTAAATGAGAGCGAAAAACAAAATACCGACTTAAGTAAAGACGTTCATTTACTTCCACTTTTGAGCGAGAATATATCGTTTTCCAAGCTACAGTAGAAACGAAGAGTGCGCTACGATAGAGGTACTGTACCTCTTTTTGGTCAAACCACGTCTGACTGACCGACGCGTGCTACGATAGAGGTATCACTTTTTGACGTTTCTGTTTCTGAATGGCAGGGCTCCTTAACCCAAAATTCGTCGGAATGTCATTCTTGTTTTGCAAAACGAAATGTTTTTTATACATAGGCCATGGGTTTGGTCATCGGGCTGCACTTTTCGTATACTCAAAACCAGCGTGAGTAAAGTTCAGAACTCCTCAAGCGAGGAGCCTCAGAAAACAACCGGTGCACCTCTATCGTACGTAGTATGTGTCTGACGGGGATCAACTGAAGAACAAATCGAAATCGTTGGAGTGTTGAAAAAATAGCATACATTGTATACTTAGGCTGTGGGATTGTTCATCGGGTTGCACTTCCGATTTTCTCAAAAAACAGTTTTTGGGTGAAGGAAACGACCTCCTCAAGGCCACATTCTACGTTAGAGGTGCACCATTTTGTTTCTCGGGCTCCTCACTTGAGCTCTAAACCTCACCCCAAAAACTGATATTGAGTAAAAACTGAAAGTGCAATCCGACGAAAAAATCCATGACCTGGATACGTATACAAAGCGTTTATACTTCAAAACAACGTTGACATTCCGACGGTTTTGGGTTAAGGAGCTCCGTCATTCGGAAACGAAAAAGCCGAAAAGTGCTACCTCTATCGTTAGCACGCGAACAAGTGAGGAGCATCAGAAAAAAATTGGTGTACCTCTTCCGTAGCATGCGTGAAATAGCACATGCATGCATGTCACGCCTGCTACGGTATATAGAGGTATAGAGCGCTTCTGGGAAAAAAAGCGTTTATCACTGACGGAGATCGTCAACTGAGGAGCTACCAGGTACTTACTATCTATGGTTGGGGACGCGTGCTACGATAAACGTAGCGCTTTTTGGCTGATTTTGCTTCTGAATGACGGGGCTCCTTAACCCAAAATCGTCGGAATTTCATTGTTTTTTTTTGCCATAATTTTAGTTTTTTTTCTTAAGCCAGGGGATTGCTCGGCGGGTAGCGCTTTTTAAGTTTTCTCTGAATCAGTTTTTGGTATTAATAGAGTTACAGAGATTAAAAAATGAGGCGCCTCAGAAAATACTGGTGTACCTCTACCGTAGGTTGCGTCATACATGATAGGGATAACACCTTTTTTTCCGAGGCTCCTCACTCTAGGAGCTCTATCCCTCACGCCCAAAACCTGACTGTGAGAAAACCGAAACGTGCAACCCATTGAACACTCCCACGGATCAAGGTTTAAAGTCGAGTGCTATAATGGACACGTGCTACCATAGAGGTAGCCCTTTGGCCGGAGACGTTTTCTGAACGACGAGGCTCCTTAACCCTAAAAACCGTCTGAACTTCTTTGTTTTGCAATAAGTTTCATTGCATACCTGGGTCATTGATTGTACATCGGGTTGTACTTTTATTATTCCCGAAATCAGTTTTTGGGAGAGGGTTAGAGCTCCTCAAGCAAGGATTTTGAGAAAGAAATGGTGCACCTCTACCGTAGCATGCCCCATTGTAAAACACAACCATGTTGGGTAGTTCCTTGGTCCAGAAGCCCCGTCCACCAGAAATACGTTTGGTCAAAACGTGCT
Organism: Laminaria ephemera; assembly: GCA_036873875.1. Taxonomy (NCBI): domain Eukaryota; class Phaeophyceae; order Laminariales; family Laminariaceae; genus Laminaria; species Laminaria ephemera. The sequence continues at coordinate 8,029 of JAYJMJ010285312.1, forward strand.
AGTACGGGGAAATCTAGTAATGAGCACCAAACATGGTTAGTAAAAACTGGGGAATGAATAGCTTTTTTGGGTATTTAATTGTGGGTTAAGATTACTATGGTCCCCCGTAATACCCTCCCTTATCGTTGCACTGACGCATGCTACTAATAGTACGGTAGAGGTGCACCATTTGTTTTCAGAGGCTCCTCACTTGAGGAGTTTTATCCTCCCCAAACCTGATTGGGAAAAAATAAAAGTACTAGCGATAAACACTCAGATGACCTGGGTATACATTGAAAATTATTCCAAACAAATGAACGAGATTCCGCCGATTTTGGGTTAAGTCAATCAGAAATAGGTTTGATCAAAAAGTGCTTTTTAATACCTCTATCGTAGCACGCCTGATCATAGACGCGCGCTACGATAGAGGTAGCACTTTTTGGCAAAAATGGTTTCTGAATGACGCGGCTCCTTATATCCCAAAATCTTCGCAATACCATTTTTGTTTTGCAATCTGTTTTTTGTACACTTAAGACCACGGGATTGTTCATCGGGGTGCACTTTCATTTTCATCAACATCGGGTTTTGGGTGGGGGTATAGAGCTCCTCATGTGAGGAGCCCCAGAAAAAAAAGGATGCACCTCTACCGTAGTATGTGTCTTCGGTGTGTTATCATGCGTGCTTTATGCAGTATGCACTTCTACCAGTGTGGACGCATGCTACGGTAGAGGCGCGCCCTTTTTTTTCTGAGGCTCCTCACGTGAGGAGCTGTATCTTCCCGACTAGATTTGATTTGGGGAAAATAAAGTACTACCCGATGAACGTTTGAATGACCTAGGTATACCATGAAAATTATGCCAAAAAAAGAATGAAATTCCTTCGATTTTGGGTTAAGGAGCCCCGTCATTCAGAAAAAAACAAATCAGGCAAAAAGTGCTACCTCTATCGTGGCACGTGTCTGTGCTCATTCGCCACTCATTTGTCATTCTTGCATATACCCACATATCGGACAGACCACGATTTAGATAATCTTTTAACAGATCCTATAGCTGACACATGCTACGTACGGTAGAGGTGTACCCTTTTTTTTCTGAGGCTCCTCACTGGAGGAGCTCTATACCCCACCCAAAACCCGATTTTTAGAAAAAGGAAAGTGCAATCCGATGAACAATCCCATGGTCTTAAAAAGTATACACAAAAAAACAGTGCAAAACAAAATGATATTCCGACGGTTTGGGTTAAGGAGACCCGTAATTCAGAAAGCATTTCTGGCAAAAAAGTGCTACCTCTATCGTAGCACGCGTCAGCTGTCGTCATGATATGTTGTGCAGGATCTGCGTAGTGCAGATCCAATTCAGACAACCATGTGCTACATCAGCCAGACCGTCCGCCTTTTACCCGGCGACATGGTCTATAGGCGATGCAGATCATGTAGACCAGGGGTCTGTCTTCACTGAAAGACATAGCCCATGAATAGGGATCTGATCTATCCGGTGTGTGATATGTTTGCCCAAGACAACTCTCTTGTCACCCTCTCAGCCTATGAGACGGCAGGATGGATGCAATGTTCTACATACTTTAACCACATATGTCACGAGACAGGTCAAGCAAGGGGATCCGTGCGCTGTCAAGAGTGTAGGGCCGAGTGTTCCACACTAAACCCTAGCAGTGTGGTTTCCGCCAAGGCTATTACCTATTATTGGAAATTTGCTGTCTGCCAAGGGGTGAAAGTGCTGTCTCCTCACAACTTTGAGTCTTAACTGCTCTAAAGGTATCGGCTCGCCCAATGATATCGGCTCACAAAGCCGTGCTTTAGCTTGGGGGTTATGCCTGGTGGAACATCTATTTTTTGTCCAGGTGTTGTGGCCAAGAGGCATTCCAGCGATTCTTTCGTCATATGATATCGGCTCACAAACTCGTACTCTAATTCGGAGGTTGGTCTATGGAATATATAATATATATATATTTCCAGATATATTTTCCTTCAACGGCATTCCAGCTTTTCTCTTTTTGTCCTATGTATGGCATTGGCGCATCACGTAGCCGGGGACTCTTATTTCGGGGTGTTGTTCGTCATGGAAGATTCCTGTTGTTTTCAGACAGTTTCGTCCAAAACGTAGTTCCTTTGGTCCTATGTGATATCGGACACATGATACGGTAGAGGTGCACCTTTTTTTTTCTTAGGCTCCTCACATGAGGAGCTCTGTACCCCACCTAAAACACGATTTTGAGAAAAATGAAAGTGCAACCCGATGAACAATCTCATCCCATGATGGTCTTAAGTACACAAAAAAAACACATGTCGTTGAAAAACAAAAATTATGTTCCGACGATATGTGGGTTAAGGAGCCGCCGTCATTCAGAAAACGTTTTTGCCAAAAAGTGCTACCTCTAGTAGCACGCGTCATTGGCTCACCTACGAGTAGCCGTGCTCTAATTAGGGAGTTGTCCTTCCTTGACCACGCATACTTGTCCAGTTTGTATTCGTCCAACGAAATTCCATCGGTTCTGTCGTAATAACATTACGTTCTTACCTCTATTCCGTGGAGGTCTGTTGACAATAGTCTAACAGACTAACGGATAACCCGCTCTCACGCCGTGGTGGTTGCGGTTTACAGTCATTGTCCCTCACTATTAATAGTGCGGTGTGCCTTACCAGACAACAACACCTGCACTCAAGTGGGACCCCAAACAATCCCGGGATAGTACGGTACTTTGTAGGGCGAGGGCGTGACAAGCGACTTTCACCGCACTCAACTGGGGACCAGCACTAAAGGGGACGCATGCTACGGTATCGGCACACCATTTATTTTCTGACAACGCGCCTCACTTTTTGAGCTCTGTAACTCCCCCAAAAACTGATTTAGGGAAAACCAAAAGTGCTACCTACCCGCCGAACAATCCCATGGCTTAGGAAAACAACGAAAATCATGGCAAAAACAACCAATGAAATTCCGACGATTTTGGGTTAAGGAGCCCCTTCATTCTGAAAACGTCTCCAAGGCAGGAAGTGCTACCTCTATCGTAGCACGCGTCAGGGCCCCGCACTAACGCTGGACCTGTAGGGGTAGCACGTTTTGTCGAAAGCATGTATACCACACCCCAAACCTGTCTTTGAGAAATATGGTATGCAACGCCCGGATGAACAATCCCATGGCCCACGTGGCTCGTGCTACGAGAGAGGTAGCACGTCTTGGCTCAAATATTTTCTGACTGACGGGGCTGCTTAACCCCAAATCGTGGGA
>JAYJMJ010285320.1:0-88128 GCA_036873875.1 Laminaria ephemera
CTGAGGCGGAGTCGGGCAGATCACGCATGGATCCGTTGGTGACGCAGCCGGCTGCCCCCAGACCGCGGTGGATGTGAGTATTAACCTCTCCCCAGAATGCGCCGAAACCCGGTGTCACATCGATATCTTCAATAACGACAATCGATGGTCTTTCTCCGCTAGCGACGTATTCATAGTAATTCAGTCGCAGCGCCTTATCATCTCCTTCAGTGCCAGTCGACGGTGCAGCAGCACGGATTCGGGCGGTTCGGGCGTAGCCGATCACCGGTGGCATTGCGGGGGCCAGGCTGACCAGTGGTTCCGTAGTAAAACCGAGTGCTCTTCTCTCCGGACACACAATCTCAAGACCATTGCAGATTGTTGGAGTATCCCATTGGGTGAGTCGATTTAGATCGTCTATAGCTGGCATGGTGGTTCCTTGTGTAATCAGTAAATGTTGACAACGTATGCAGCATCTTGAAAGCTAGTGTACTGTTTAAACCAGCACCTTACTATCGCAGCTTGCTGGCGGCAGTTGACTCAGGGTGCAGGAACTACCGGCGCTGGATAATCTACCGGATCTGGTCCTGACTTTATTGGGGGAATATTGTGAAGAAAATTGTGGTGTCAGAAAAGCTCCATCCCGATGGTGTGGCGTTACTGGCTGCTCGCACGGATATAGAAGTGGTTTATCTGGATGGCGATAAGTCAAAGCTTGCTGGTGCTCTGAAAAACGCCCAGGCTCTGTTGATCAGAGTAATGATGCTCGATGAGTCGGATCTTGTCGGTGCCGAACACATAGAAGTGGTGTCCCGTCACGGTGTTGGTTGTGACAACATTGATGTAGCTTATTGTACGAAGCACGGTATTCCTGTGGCAATCGCTGTTGATTCAAATACGATTTCAGTGATTGAGCATGTGTTGATGATGATGCTGGTGCTCAATAAAAGAGCGTTTCAATACGACCGTTTGACTCGTGAGGGTAAATTTTCTGAACGGAGTTTGCACCACACCAGTGAACTGCACGGCAAGCATGTTTTAATCGTAGGCTTCGGGCGTATTGGTAAGCGCCTCGCGCCACTGTGCAAGGCATTTGGTATGAAAGTAACTGTCGCGGATATTAAGCCGGATCATGACTATGCGGCTGAAATCGGTGTGGAGTGTGTAGAGGATTTCAGGCCCTTATTAAGCAGTGCCGACTACCTGACTGTACATGTTCCGCTTGATGACAGCACCAGACATCTGATCGGTGAAAAAGAACTTGCAGCACTTCCCGCACATAGCATAGTGATCAATTGTGCGCGAGGTGGTGTTATTGATGAATCTGCCCTGGCTAATGCCATTAACACGCAGCAGATCGCGGCCACGGGTTCTGATGTTTTTGATGTAGAGCCGCCACCAGAAGATAATCCGTTACTGAATTTGTCTGATTCTGTAATCACCCCTCATAACGCTGCCGGAACGGCAGAAAGTTTAAGCAGGATGTCGACCTATAGTGCGCAAAATATATTGGATCATTTTGATGGCAAGCTAACAGCTGATCGTTTGATTAACCCGGAAGTATTTAACAATGACTAATACATCATTAACACTCAAGCAGCGTATGTTGAACGGTGATGCTCTTGCTGGCACCTTTATAAAAACACCTGCTTATGAAATCGTGGAAATCATGGCCGCATCCGGTCTTGATTTTATTTGCCTTGATGCCGAGCACGCACCCTTTGACCGTGCGCGGCTTGATGCCTGTCTTGCGATTGCCCGAGCACACAATCTGCCTGCTTTAGTGCGCGTGTCCTCGGGTTCTCGCGATGACATCCTGAAAGTTCTGGATTCAGGCGCCACTGGTGTAGTTGTCCCGCATGTCGACACCCTCGAAAAAGCAAAGGACATTGCAGCGTGGGGCCGCTTTGGCCACGGCGGACGCGGTTACGCCGGCTCAACGCGCTGGGCGGGTTTCACCACCCGCAAAATGCCGGAGATTCTTGCCCAAAGCCAGTCCGAGACAATAGTGATAGCTCAGATTGAGGAACCTGAAGGCGTAGAGATTTGCGAGCAGATTGCTGCTGTCAGCGGAATCGATGGCTTGTTTGTCGGGCCTGCTGATCTAGCGGTCTGTCTGGGTGTAACAGACCTGAATGACCCGCTGGTGCTTGATGCGATGCGACGTGTAGGCTCTGCGGTGCAAGGCAATGATTGTTGTTGCATGACATTTGCACCGGACACCAACAGTGCAAAAAAACTGCGGGAACTTGGAGTGACCATGTTCTATATATCGTCTGAACATGGCTTCATGCTGGCGGGTGCGCGCAACGCAGCCAAAGAACTTTCATCAATCGGTTAATGTAATTATCTCTCCATGGAAAAATGCGTTCATATAGGGTCTGGTGCAGGGTTTGCCGGCGATCGCTTTGATGCGGCTATCCCTGTGGTGGAAACACTGGCGCAACATGATGGTCCCCGCTACCTGATTTATGAAGTCATGGGTGAGCGTACTCTGGCGATAGCGCAAAACATTAAAAGGAGCGATCCGGCTCGCGGTTATTCTCCGTGGCTGGAAGTCTATTTGCCGCATGTACTGGAACGGTGTGTCGCAGAAAATATTCGGATCGTCGCAAATTTTGGAAATGCCAATCCCCGTGCGGCAGCACGACGCACGTTTGAGCTAGCGCATGAGCTGGGTATAGAGAAATTACGCGTTGCTATAGTTGAGGGTGATGATCTGCTTGCGGTGCTGAGCTCTGCAGAGTTGCAGGCGCTCCCGACAATTGAAGGTACAACTATTTCCGATCGTGACGTGCAGGCTGCTAATGCCTACCTGGGAGCACAACCTGTTGCAGAGGCACTGGGACTGGGCGTTGATATTGTATTGGTCGGGAGAACCACCGATGCTGCATTAGTACTTGGGCCGCTGTTGCATGAGTACCAATGGTCGAAGGATGATTATGATCGACTTGCCGCCGGCACCATAGCGGGCCACCTGCTTGAATGTGGAGGGCAGGTGAGTGGTGGTTATTTTGCTGACCCCGGTTACAAAGATGTACCAGACCTGCACCAGCTTGGTTTCCCGATTGCAGAAGTTAAAGCGAGCGGTGATTTTGTTATCACCAAAGCGCTTAACACCGGAGGTATTGTTAATCGAGCCACAGTGATTGAACAGCTGTTGTACGAAGTGCACAACCCGGCTGCGTATCTAACGCCTGATGTCAGCGTTAATATTACTGGTGTTGAAATTACCGAATTGGCACCGGACAGATTATTGATCACTGGTGCTCAAGGCAATCCGCCACCGGATACGTTGAAGGCCACCTTGTCTGTAGACGGAGGCTATCTGGGCGAAGCTGAGATCAGCTACGCTGGTCCCAACGCGTTGGCAAGAGCCCGATTGGCTGCCGACACGATTCGCAAACGTCTTAATATCCTGGGGGTGGTGGAACCCTGCCGGGTAGAGATAATCGGTACGGGCACCGTACATGACAGCGATGACAGTGCCCGTTTCATGAGTAATGAATTTACACCCACTGGTGAGTATCGCCTTCGGGCTGCAATCCGCTCATCGTCACAACAGGTTGCACGACAGGTTTCCGATGAAGTGCTGGCGTTGTACTGTTGTGGCCCGTCTGCCGGTGGTGGTGTCAGGCAATCGACTACACCGCAAGTATCAACGGCGTCAGTTCTGGTTGATCGCAACACAATTGAAAAGCACGTGCGGGCAGTGGAGATCTTTGCATGAATGATCCCGCAATACTTGTGTCTGTTCCGTTGCAGCTGGTTGCACACAGTCGAGCCGGCGACAAGGGTAATCGATCGAATTTGTCACTGATTCCGTATCGACCGGAAGTGTATTCCTATCTGGTGGATCAGATAACCGGAGCAAAAGTACTGTCATTGATGGCGCACAAAAATGCCGGATCGGTTATTCGTTATGAGCTGCCAAAATTGCCTGCGCTTAATTTTGTTATCGACAACGCTCTTGAAGGTGGCGTAAACGATGGACTTGGCCTGGACGGACATGGAAAGACATTGTCTTCTTTGCTGCTGACACTGCCGGTCAGTTTGCCCAGTGATTTAATCGGCTCTCCCTGACAGTCCCACCAGCTTTATATTCCGGCTGGTGCATAGCACCGTGTGGTACTTTTAATATCGAGATCAGCTAGGAATTAGTCGGTCTTAAGTTCTGAAAACATAACACTGGCCGGCACTACTAATTAACAGACAATCTAACAGCAAGCTCGGCATTATGTACATGCTGGGGGGAATGTTCATTTTTTCGGCGGTAGATACGCAGGCCAAGTTTCTGACCGGGTCACTGCACCCCGCGCAGATCATCTGGTTCCGGCAATTGGGTTTGGTGCTTGGTGTGATCGTACTTTTTGCTATGCACGGCAGATCTTTATTTGAAACAAAGCAGCCTGCTTTACAGTTGGCTCGTGGTGGACTGGCGATCTGCTCGGCACTGTTGTTTGTTTATGCCGTAAGTTATGTACCACTGGCTGATGCAGTTGCTGCAAGCTTTGTAGCGCCTTTTATTTTGACCATTATGGGCGCAGTGGTGCTGGGAGAGAAAATCGGCTTCAGGCGCTGGTCGGCAGTAGCGGTAGGTTTTATCGGTGCGTTAATCATCACCCGACCCGGCATGGGTGTGATCCACCCGGCGGTATTGCTGGTGGTTCTGGCCGCTGTGTTGTATTCGGCCAGACAGATAATCGGCCGTGTTCTCGCTGACACGGACAAAACCATTACCACCATTGCCTACACGGCACTGACAGGCGGGTTACTCATTTCCCTTCCGTTGCCGTTTATCTGGCAGACACCGGTAGATAATCAGCAGTGGTTTTTATTGTTTGCCATGGCACTGCTGGCTGCAGTTGGCGAAGTGCTGGTGATAAAGGCTCTTGAGGTGGCCGAAGCGGTAGTAATAGCGCCGATCCACTATACGCTGATCATCTGGGGTACGATCTACGGATACGTAGTATTCGGGCAGTTGCCTGATCGCTGGACCTGGATCGGTACTGCTATTATCGTGTCAGCGGGTATCTATGCATTGCAGCGGGATAAATTAAGCAAAACCCACGAATAGGGTTTGTCGCTGGCGTGCCGGGTTATTCAGCCTAAGTCGGGTTTCGATCAGTACCATGGTCGCTCGACCACGCCGCTCTATTCTTAATATGCCGTGTACATTGCTGGCCGGTACGGAGCCTGCGTTGCGTTTATTGTGTGATCGATTAGCACGACAGTTAAATCCGAATCCGGCGTGCTGTCGTAACAGATACACGTGAATCTGGAGTAACCCCATGACCCGAATTTTTCATTATTTCCTGCTGATCTTTACCCTGTTTGTCTGGAGCAATTCGGCGCTGGCATTAACGTCGCGTGAGACATTCGATGTACAAGCACCTGAAACCGCTTACGGGCAGACGGTAAACTACGGAATTTTTCGCAATGATAAGTCAGTGGGACAGCACAAGGTAGAGTTCCGCCATGGTGAAACGGGTCTTCAGGTTCTGGTCGAGTCACGTATTGTGGTTTCTATTCTGAAAGTCCCTGTATTTAAATTTAACTATAACGCTGAGGAAGTCTGGCAGGCTGGCAAGCTTATGTCTGTGGCTACTACCGTGGTAGAAAAAGGCAAAACGAAAAGTGCAACATTGACTCCTGACGGGGCTGAGCAAACGTTAGTGGATACAGACGGTAACAGGACCAGAGCCTCATTAGGCTTCACCAGTAATCACTGGCATCCGGGGGTGCTGCAAAACACCACTCTGTTCAATACATTGACCGGCCGCGCCAATCGATACACATTGACTGAAGTGGGCCAGGAAACCCTGGAAGTAGCAAACAGCCAAATAGATGCCACGCGGTATCGCTACAGCGGTGAGTTAACTTCCGATGTCTGGTACGACAATCAGGGCAGGTGGGTGCGACTGCAATTCTCTGCTGATGACGGAAGCGTCATCGAGTATCGGCTTTCGAGTCCCTTCAACAACTAGAAGGTCAATCCGATTAGTAGGTAGGGGTCAGAGCCAAAGAGTAGTTTCACTGCAAGGTACTGCTTGCAGTGAATGGGTTTAAGTACCGCTATTTTTTACCACCGGACGGGTTTTCAATGTCGTTCAGATCCACCAGATCCCATGGCTGATTGGCGTTACGATAGATTCTTTTGCCTTTCACCGGATAGTCACCGACATCGTGATCAAGTCGTTGTCCGACGACTATACATTTGAACGTTGTGTTGCCTGTGTTCGTTAGCTTGTGTGCTTCGCCACCGGCGCGGTAACCGATAAAGTCTCCTGCTTTTACCTGCGATACTGAATCACCAATCGTTGATTCCGCTTCGCCTTCCAGAACATAGACGCATTCTTCTTCGTAGTAGTGTTTATGGAACTCGGTAGACTCATGGCCGGGTTCGACTTCAATGATATGAAAACCGATCGCATTCAGACCAGTCAGGTCACCCAGAGATTTGTTGAGCCGCTTTGCGTTGGTGTTTAGAAAGTGTGTTTTATCAGTACCGGGGAAGGCATCTATTTCTTCCTTACTTAGTATGTACTTGTCCATCGTAAGCTCAAGTTTGCTATGACAGGAAACAGTGTACTTTAAGATTCAGTTGGCGGGCGTTAGAAAAATAAGGGGTCTGGAGATGACTTTGATCGCCTGTTGGTACGCTGGCGGTAGCCGCCAGCTTTGTTTGTGAGGCAGGACTACTGATCGTAGCCAACTTGATCGGCGATTTTTGCTGCCATGGCGCGATGCCTGGCTATTTCAGCCAGAGGTAGAGTGTCACCATTGAAGTCGCCCCATGAGGCCACGAGCTCTGATGGTGAAACCGCGGCATTAACCGGAAACTCGTGATTTTGTTCGGCGTATATCTGCTGAGCTTTGGTGTCAGCCATAAATTCTAACAAGCGAATCGCTTCTTCACGATTGGGTGAAGCGGCGGTCAGTGATACCCCGCTGATGTTCATGTGCGTGCCCCGATCGCCCTGATTCGGGTAGATCACGTTTACAGCATTTGCCCAATGTTGTTGCTCTTCATCGGCCAGCATGCTGCCCATGTAGTAGCTGTTGATAATGGCGACATCACATTCGCCTTCCTTGATGGCTTTGACTTGCGCACGATCATTTCCCTGTGGCTTACGCGCCAGATTATCCTTAACACCTTGCAGCCAGTCACGAGCACCCTCTTCTCCGGAGTGCGCAATGATTGATGCGGTCAGAGCGATCATATACGTGTGCTTACCACTGCGCGTACACACCTTGCCTTTCAGCTCTGGTTTGGCGAGATCTTCGTAACTTGTTATGTCTCCGGGGCTGACGCGGTCTTTGGATGCAACGATTATCCGGGCACGGCTTGAGATACCGAACCAATGACCATCAGGATCACGAAATTCCGGTTGAATTCTGTCGTTCAGGACACTGCTGTCGACTGCCTGTGTGAGTTCGCTGGACATAGCGACATCCAGTGGGCCGCTATCGGTGGTCACCAGCAGGTCAGCAGGGCTATTTTGAGCCTCGCGCCGCAATCGCTCAATAAGGCCTTTCTTTGCAAAAATGGTGTTGACCTTAATACCAGTCTCTTCGGTGAAAGCATCAAATACCGGATCAATCAGGTACGCCTGACGGTAGGAGTAGACGTTAACATCGGCGGTGACCAGGCCCGACAAAGCGAGCGATGCCGCGGCAAGAGAGCAGGTGATTAGGCTTTTCATTATTTGTTTTTCCAAAAACGAATAGGAAGTGTAATACGAATGATTCTCATTGGCAATTACAAAATGTCTGAGATGCGTAATATGCGCTGAAATGGCCTGATGGATGCGATACTTCAAACACTAATATTCGGGAGCAAACCATGATTGCATTGTGGGATTTGGGGAACGTTGTCATTCGCTGGGAGCCTGAGACGGTACTGGAGATGTTTGACTACGATCAGGAGCAAACCAGCTACCTACGCACAGGCTTGTTGGGTCATGAAGACTGGCTGGCGCTGGACCGTGGTGTGACTACCGAGGAAAAGGTTGCTGATCGGTTGGTGAATGAATCCAGTCTGACCAGGGATCAGGCCATGCGTTGCTTTGATATCGTTCGTGAATCGATGATCGACCTTCCGCCCAGTGTTCAAATGCTTCATGAGATGAAAGCCGCAGGTATCCCGCTGTTTGTGTTATCCAATATGCCGTTGGTCAACGCGACATTTTTAAAACAGCGTGCGTATTTCGATCTGTTTGATGGTGTGATGATTTCAGCAGAAGAAAAGTTGCTTAAACCTGAGGGGGAAATCTTCAGTCGGGTTCTGGAGCGTTTTAATCTTAACGCCGACGACGTCTATTTTATTGACGACAGTTTACCGAATATTGAAGCGGCAAGAGCACACGGTATGCAGGCTCAGCACTTTCACCGGACAGACCAGTGTTACGCAAAATTACGAAGTGCTTTTAGCTTACCGGCGTTATAGACAATGGGTACTTTTTTATTCGATAAACGGTGAGGCAGGATGCCGTTACTGTATTTGGTTTTATGCGTTCCAATATTTCTGCTCATCAACTTCAATTAATATTGGTTCACACGCATTGTGTGCGTTCTTTATGGCGTTACAGATTTCCTGATCGCTGTTAAGTCGCACTGCGTTGATGCCATAGGCTTCGGCGACAGCTATAAAATCCGGCACGGTGAATTCAACTCCTACGGTAGATACGTTGGCGTTTTCCATAGTTGTTTTAATTTCGCGATAACCATTGTTGCACCAGACAAGAATAGCGACTGCTGAGCCGGTATCTTTTAATGCACCCAGTTCACCCAGAACGAACTGTAACCCGCCATCACCGATGAGGCACACAACCGGGTCTCCGTTCGCTGCCAGTGCAGCACCGGTAGCGGCTGGTAAAGCGTAGCCAAGTGTGCCGAATCCGGTAGATGAATTAAACCACTGCTGCGGTCTGGCGGTATTAAAAATCATGTTGCCGCTATAAATCAGTTGTGTTGAATCGCCCACCATAATGGCGTCGGGGACACTACTGCGGATCGCTTCAAGCAGTTTTAAGTGCCGCTTCATCTCGTCGTTTAGTTCGGCATAGGCCGAATTCATGGCAGCCCCGGCACGTTGAGCTCCATTTCTATCGTTACTACCTTCCAATGCTGCGGTTAGTGCCGACGCTGTTTGTTGCACATCTCCAAGCAGACACAAGTCAGCACTGGAATTATTGTTGAGTTGCATAGGATCAATATCACAACGGATAAGTGTTGCATCAATATGAAAATTATCATCCTTGTATTGATCATAATCGGTGGCCGCCAGCTCTGTACCGAGTGCCAGCACAACATCTGACTCGTTCACAGCAGAACGCATAGACTGTAGCGAACAGGTTGCCGGCACTGCCAGCTCATGGGTGTGGGGAAGCAGGCCGCGGGCGTTTATCGTCATATGAACTGGTGAATCCAGTTTCTCTGCCAGAGCGATCAGTTCCCGACTGGCGGACCTTGCACCACCGCCAGCCAGAATGAAAGGTCTTTTTGATTGATCTAACAGTGCGGCCGCTTGTGCGATGCTTTGAGTACACGCAGCGTTAGCCATTGGCAGTGCCTGTACGCATTCTGTTAATTTCTGATCTGCAGGAGAACCCAGTAGTGAGACTGGTATTTGTAAATGGACCGGTCCGGGTCTGGCACTTGAAAACAGACCAAAGGCACTGGCAAGTGCTGCGGGTAGTTGATCAGCGTTTTTAATGGTGTGGCTGTGTCGGGTAATTTCTTTGCTAAACGCCAGTTGATTTGGCATTTCGTGGAGCATACCTTGCGCCTGCGTCGTGCTAAGTGTGTCGTTAACGCTTGAAATAACCAACATCGGGATGGAGTCAGCCAGAGCCTGCCCCATGGGAGTGGCAATATTAGTAAAGCCAGGCCCTGTGATCACAAAACACACACCGGGTTTCTGGCTGACGCGTGCGTAGCCGTCGGCCATAAAACCTGCACCTTGTTCATGGCGCGGCGTGTGATGTTGTATGCTGCTGGCAGCCAGGCCCCGATACAATTCAATAGTGTGTACACCGGGAATACCGAAGACGTGTTCAACGTCGTACTGTTCAAGTAACTTGATCAGTGCCACGCCAACGGTCAGTGCAGTGTCTGAATTTTTTATCATTTTGTGGCTTCGATAATTAGTGATTCAAAAAACCATAGCAGGTTTAGTTTATGTGCCGGCCCAGTCGCCACTTTTCTTGAGAGCGGCCATCGCCTCTTCGATGCTTGCTCGCAAAGTAGAGACAATGAAGTCGACTTGTTCGCGTGTGATGATCAGTGGTGGTGACATTACATTGAGGTTGATGATCGGTCGAACCAGCAAGCCTTTTTTATCTGCAATATTAGATATGATTTTTCCGATATCAAGTTCTTCGGGAAATATCTCGCGCGTTTCCTTATTGGCTACAAACTCTACGCACTGCATCAACTTTACGCCACGTACCTCGCCAACGATTGGCAGGTCAGTCAGCGTTTGAAGCTGATCTGCAAAGTAGTCACCGACGTCATTGACGTGATCAAACAGATTTTCCTGCTCCATGATTTCAATATTTTTAAGCGCCGCTGCGCAGGACACCGGGTGTCCTGAATAAGTAAAGCCATGTGCGAAGTAACGACCATGGCCGGTTTCACTGATGATGTCGTGTATTTTATCTGAATAGATCGTGGCACCCAATGGCAGGTAACCAGAGGTAAGCCCTTTAGCGCATGTAATGATGTCCGGCTGTATTTCAAACACATCGTCTGATGCGAACCAGTGCCCCAGTCGACCGAAGGCGGTCACGACTTCATCTGACACGTATAAAATATCATGGGCTCTGCACAGGTCAAACGTACGTTTGTGATATCCCTTCGGTGGCACAATAACGCCACCGGCACCCAGTACAGGCTCTGCAAAAAAAGCTGCGATGTTGTCGGCCCCTATATCAAGGATTTTCTGCTCCAGTTCGTCAACAAGGAAATCCAGATATTGATCCTGGCTCATTCCGTTGGCATAACGATAAAAATTCGGGCTCGATACGTGGTGAATGTCATCACGTTTGTAGTCAAACTCTGGCGGGTGATCGGCTTTCTTTCCGCCGATAGACATCGCAAGATACGTGGTGCCGTGGTAAGAGGCGTCACGCGCAATAATGTGTTTTTTGTTGTGTTTGCCGCGGCAATTCTGATAGAACTGAATCAATCGATAAGCTGAATCGATAGCGGTCGATCCACCACAGCTAAACATCACATGGTTGAGGTCTCCCGGGGCCAGAGTGGCGAGTTTGGCAGCAAGTTCAGCTGCCGGAGCGTTGGTCATGTCAACGAACGGGCTGGCGTAAACCATCATGCGCATTTGTTCCGTGACGGCTTCAATCATTTCCTCGCGGCCCTGACCGATATTGGTACACCACAAACCACCGACTGAATCCAGGTAACGATTACCGTGAATGTCGTATAGCCAGGCACCATCTGCCTTGTGCATCACAAGCGCACCTTCTTCAGGGAAGCTGTCGAACAGTTGCCATGGGTGGAGGTGGTGATCTTTGTCTTTCTGCCAGATATCGCGTGCGTAGTTGGTAGTGGTTTCTGAAGTCATCAGATCGATCCCTGCAAATAGGTGAGAAGCGGTTTTAGCCTGATCTCTATTGTAGAACGTCGGGCTTGCATTGCGCCTCTGCCTGCGGCATTTTGTAAGTGAACACGCCAACATTTAGCAGGAGTGTGTGATGTCAACAGATCGGCCTAAAGCGGTTCCGACCGTACAGTTAAAAAACGACAGAGTTGTGGTGACTGAATGGCGCTTTGCGCCCGGTGCGGAAACAGGATGGCATCGTCACGGTTATGACTATGTTGTTGTGCCACAAACAACAGGCAAACTGTTGCTTGAAACAGCCGAAGGTAATATCGAGGCGGATCTTACCTCCGGGCTTGCTTATTATCGCGGGGAAGGCGTGGAACACAATGTGATCAACGCTAATGACTATGAGTTCGTTTTTGTAGAAACGGAGATCATCTAGCCGTAGCCGTGCAACATGTGATCAGTTGGTCGGCAATGGCTGCGCTAGCGCTTAAAATGTTCGGCGCTTTGGTTAAACAGCGTTTTATTATTCCGGGCATTGTGTTGCCCGCGATTCTGCTGGTCTTTTAGCAGATCAACACCGCGTCTGACTGCTGGTCTGTCTTTTATTTTACCGCGCCAGGCGGCGACTTGTGGAAAGTCATCTAAGGATGCTGTGAGGGGTTTTGCAATCAACACCCACGGGAAGGCAATGATATCGGCAATGGTATAGTCATCGCCTAACAGGTAATGGCGGTCTTCGAGTTGCCGCTCAAGCACAGCAAGATTTCTTTCATACTCACCTTGATACCGTTTCAGACTGTAGTCTTGTCCGTCCGGTGCATAGTTGACAAAGTGGCTGAGTTGCCCGCCCATAGGTCCCTGATTGCCGGTTTGCCAGAACAGCCATTCCAGTGCTTCCTTCTGACCTTTGGCGTCGTCCGGTATGAACCGGCCAAATTTGTTTGCCAGATAAAACAATATTGCACCGGACTCGAAAACATTGACCGGAGAATCTGCGGAATGATCGACGATAGCGGGCATCTTGGCGTTGGGACTGATCTTTAAAAATTCGGGCTTAAACTGATCGCCAGCCCCGATTTCTACAGGGATGGTATTGTATTCGATGCCCAGCTCTTCCAGCAGAATTGATACTTTCCACCCGTTGGGCGTTGGCCAATAGTAAAAATCAATCATTCTGGATATCCCCTTTAGCAACGATGGCAGCACCACTGCTGATCAACTGGTCGATGGCTTTGTGATCAAACCCGGCTTCAGCCAGAACTTCACGAGTGTGCTGCCCTAACGCTGGCGCCGGGCGGGGCGCCGCGATCGGTGTTTTTGAAAACTGAGCCGGTTGGCGAGCCTGACGCAGAGACCCGGCAACCGGGTGTTCTACTGTGAGTAAGGTTTGGTTAGATATGATTTGCGGGTGCGTGACCATTTCACGTCTGGTTAACACCGGCGCACACGGAACGTCTTCGGCTTCCAGTCTGCGGATGATCTCGTCACTGCCGAACGCAAGCAGTGCATCCTGTGTCAGGCGGGTTCTGGCGTCTTTGTTTTCTTCCCGCAGAGCAGCGTTACTAAAACGTTCATCGCTCAGGAAGTCAGGACGGTTTACCGCTTTTGATAATCCCTGCCAGTCTTTATCAGCGACTACAGCCACGCTTATGTAACCGTCTTTGGTTTCGTATACCAGATCGATGTAGGACTGAGCGGTTTCTTTACTGAGCTCGTCACCGATGAAAGTGTGACCGCCCATGTCAGAGCTCCATAGAAAAAATACTACGGTATCCAGCATGGAAATTTTAATATGTTGTCCGATACCGGTTTTTAATTTGGCAAACAACGCAGCGGTAATTGCCTGTGATGTTTGAAGGGCGGTTATCTTGTCCGGGACGATTGTGCGTACAAGCTTTGGACGCTGCTCGTCTGAGCCGGCCTGGACAGTGGTTAATCCTGATACTGCTTGTATCAGAGGATCAAATACCGGTTTTTGTGCGTAGGCGCCCTGGTCTCCAAAGCCTGAGATCGATACGGTAATGAGATCTTTGTTGATGTCGCGCAAGGCTTGTTCGCCAATGCCGATCCGCTCGGCCACGCCGGGTCTGAAGTTCTGAATAAATACATCGGCGGTTTCAACCAGTGTGTGCAGTGCTTTCAGACCGTCGCTATTTTTGAGGTCCAGCGCCACTGACCGTTTGTTGCGATTATTATTGAGAAACGATGCAGAATATCCGGCACGCCGTGTGGCGACTTTGCGAGAGTGATCCCCGCGGGGAGATTCGATTTTGATCACATCCGCACCCTGATCGGCGAGCATCATGGTGCAAAGAGGACCTGAAATCATGGTGGTGAGGTCAATCACCCTGACACCACTGAGTGGGCCTGACATAGCAGTTATCTGTTGTTGAAAAACTCTATTCTACAGTACACGGTGCAGATTTCATGTTGGCCTGTGTGTGGCGTTTTGAAGGCAACGGTAAACCTTAGCAGGCGTACTTGCTATGGCTTGCGAGCCGCTCCTTTGCACGGTAGTCTTGCACGATTCTCTCGCTGCAGCGCACAATGGCAAAACTCTATTTTTATTATTCTTCGATGAACGCTGGCAAGTCTACTTCTCTGCTGCAGTCGAGTTACAACTACCGCGAACGCGGCATGCACACAATGGTGCTGGCGCCGGTGATTGATGATCGCTACGGTAATGGTGTTGTTGCATCACGTATCGGACTTAAAACGAACGCGACAATATTTGATGCAAACGATAACCTGTTTCAGTTGGTCGAACACGAACACCTGCGTAAATCCCTCAGTTGTGTTCTGATCGACGAGGCGCAGTTTTTGAGGCGTGATCAGGTCTTTCAGCTCAGTGAAGTGTGTGATCGACTGGATGTGCCAGTGCTGGCGTATGGAATTCGAACAGACTTTCAGGGTGAACCTTTCGAGGGCAGCAAATATCTACTGGCGTGGGCAGATAACCTGAAAGAATTGAAGGCTATTTGTCACTGCGGTCGCAAAGCCACCATGGTGGTGCGCCGTGATGAACATGGAAATGCTGTTACAGAAGGGGCGCAGATTGAAATCGGCGGTAACGATCGCTACGAATCAACTTGTCGGCAACACTTTAAAGAAGCGTACTTTGGTGTTTGAAGTTAACTGAGCTGTAGTTGCGCGTAGTCCCTTGCCCTGACGTCAAACTCTCTATAAATAAAACTGCCGATGAACGAAACCGGATTAAAAGGTTCGTCAGTATCGTGATTCGATACTGCTAATCCGTCTAAGCCCCCGGGCCATCAAGCTGTTGGTGGATTCTGCTGCCACCATGTATCGGTTGACTGTTTTATTTCGGCACCATGGAATCGAGCGGTACTATTGGTTGGAGTAAGCGCTTCGGTGTAGAAAAATTCGGGTAGATCATCGTCGTCAGTGTCAAAACCCGCTTCGCGATTAAACTCGTTTTCAAGTCGTAGTGTATTCACACCCAGTTGCTTATAGAACTCAACAGACAAGTTAGTACCGTGGGCGTCATTTAAAGCGTTGACCATAAAATCCAGTTTTACATTGGTTACCGATCGACCGAAAATGCAAAGACCGAGTGAATCGCTGGAGGCTGTCAGAACCTGAGCATCCAGGCTGGCGTGTACGAGTTCTTCGACATCTTTGCCTTCGCACTCATAGGTGGGTAGATTGCCTGCTGTGTGGTCGGCACCCTGTGCGGTCATCATCATGGTAAGGCCGGTAACTTCAATGACTCGCGGGTCATAGGCGCTTATGGTTTGTTTCTTAATTACCGGAACGCGTGCCAGTCCGTAGTGTTCGCCGACACGTGCTGCACCCTGTGCAACTACTTTTCCGTGATCTGTTCCAAGGCGCAGGTCTTTATCAATGATCTTTTCCATAAAGGCCACATCGCCAAAGTCGGCCTCACCGGCATCCATCAACACACCCAATGTGCCGCCGAGTTCAATGGTGTCTACACCTAAATCGTTTGCCAGCCAGTTTATTTTTGCCAGATCATCGGGTTCACTGATTCCACAGTTGGTCCCTAACAATCCGATGGTTTCGTATTCAACCGGAGATACCACCTCGTTGCCGTCTTTGTCAGCATACACATTGCTGCACTGAATCAAACAGCCGGGCATGCAGGCGTGAGTGGTTTCGCCTCCGCGCTCGATATTTTGTTCACGCAGGTAATCGCCACTGAGTTTGAACGTCTCCTTGCTTGTATCAGCGGCGCGGCCGGCGGTGAAATTTCGAACCGGGATTCCGCCAAGCGTGTTGATAACATAAGAAATCATCGCAGTACCTGTTTTAGCGAAGTTGTCGATGGCGGGCTCTGCCTTTAGCATTTTGTTGTACTCGCGAACCGCGCCCATGAGTTTTTTGCGTTCGTGAAACTGTGGCATCTTGTGTAGATCGACGATGATCGCTTTGACCTTTTTGTTGCCCATCACAGCACCGACGCCTCCACGTGCGCTGAGCCTGGAGGGACGCAGATCAATATCGCTGAACGCGATACCGGCGAGCAGACCCTCGTATTCACCGACGGGACCGCACAAACCGATACTGCATTTGTTGCCGTATTTTTCGTGTAGCTTTTCTGCGGTTTCAAAGTTGCCCATACCCATATAGGGTTCGGCCGACTCAAAGTTGATCGTGCCGTCTTTGCTGAAATGAATGATCGTCCATTCATCTGAAGCGCTGTACAGGGTAAAGCCGGCGAGTTCCAGTTGCCCTAATGCAAAACCAAACGTACCACCGGAATTGGCTTCCTTGATGCCGCCAGTGAGTGGGCTTTTGCAGCCGACACTGGTGCGGTTAGCGTTTGAGAAATTGGTGCCTGCGAAGGGGCCGGCAGAGAAGATTAGCGGGTTATCAGGGGACAGAGGATCGACCGTGGCTGCACCTAGTTCAAGCAGCGTCTTGGCAATAAAATGCCGCCCGGCACTTATTATTTCTTCGCCGTTTAGCTCTTGCTTTTTGACGGTGTGATCACTGAGATCGATATGGCAGTAGGTACGCATGATGGTGTCTCCCTGTGCCGACGCTGATGTTTGTTTTTAGGGTGTTGGGCCGGCAATGCAGGGGATAAGTATACTGCAATCAGCGATGCAGCAAATGGATTACTGCCAAAAAGCGGTGGGCCTATGCCCACCGATGTGAAGTTGTGCAGTATCAGGGCTGCGCTATTGATATTCGAACTGGCAGAAGCTCTGTTAGGGGTTTGCTTTGTCTGTGAAATACGCCAGATGCAATTGTTCCGGCGTGAGGCTCTAACGCCAGTAGAAACGAACACCCAGGGCGATAGCCGAATCATCACCGATGTCCGTGGCGAGCAGTGCGGAAAATCCGGGAGCGACTTCATAAAGCCCGGCCAGGTTGATCGTAATGTCTGTGTCACCTGCGGTGGTGAGCTCTACTGAGGCGTTTGCTTCCATGGCGTCATTGATCGCGTAGCGGATACCCGCAGAGAAAAACAAACCGGAATCATCACCGCCGAGATCGAAGTCATAGCGATCAAGGCCCCCGCCGAACACCCAATCTGCCTGTGGATAGGCTTGTGATTGTATGTAGTACGTGCCGCCAAGTCTCAGTCCGGTGGCGTCGAAACGTCCACTGCTTAGCTGTGAAAAATCAACTCTGAGGGCGATATTGTCTCTGATGTCGGCAGACCCGGTCAGGCCAAACCCATCGGCACCGTCTGCGTCTATGTATTTGGCTTCAACAAAGTTGTAGTTAAATACGCTGGGACCTTTTTTAAGTAATTCGGCGGCAACGTTACCGCTGCTGATGAACAGGGTCAGGCCAGCCAACATGGCAAGGACGTGTGTGCGGGTAGATACGTTAGACAAAGTTATCTCCATTTCTCTGGTAATTGCGCGAGTCCTGGCGGTGGTAACTTTGGCGGACAAGCGCGCCAGTGGGAGATGTTAACTCAAGACGAGCGGCTTTGTCCGTTCCTTCGGATTGCAGCTTGGTGTGAAAACCTGTGCAGCGAAGGCGAAAAGAGTGAGAGACATGCGTTTAAAGCAACGTGTGAAATTAGTTTGCTTCTTTCATAGAAAGGTCGTGAGCAGGTGAACGCAGAACATAGAAGATAAATGCAACAAAGAGGCAAGCAGACATGTGGGTAAACTCCGTTAGTTTTTAAATATTGTCATGACAGTATAATGCAGTTATCGTGTCATGACAATAATTCTTAGCCGATAAAGCCGTATTGACACGCTAGTTAACACTCCTGATTGGGAGCTAAACACGACGAGTCCGCTACACTTAGCATTTGTGATGTTAAGTTCGGACTCAGAGTCAATTTATTGTCGATCCTTTAATAACCCGCAGGCATTGGTCAAAGCAGGAAGATATAGGAGTTTTACCGGCTAAGATGTAAAATTGTGGGGATTGTGTGAGTTTCACTGATCCTTAGCGCAGAGTTTTTAGTAGGACACAATTTTCGATAATAATACGACATTGGCAAGCAAATCAGTGGATGCACACTGAGTTGTGACAGCCTGTAATTTATGCAAAAGAATTAACATTGTTACCCAACTTAATTCATTCAATAGTCGATTATAGATTCAAATAATTTCGCAGCGGAGCGTCTAATGCCCCCCGAACATCCATCAAGTTCAAGTCAACGAAAATGGGCTGCTTTTGTTCCACCCGGTCGTGGTAAGCAGTGGCCGTGGAAAAATAGAAACATCGGACTTTTCGGGTTTTGCCTGATGGCATTGATTGCGGGAGCCACTGGTGTCTGGGGCGTACAGCATTTTGAACAACGCCTTGAAAAAAATGCCCGTAGTGATTTGGCAACTGCGGGTGTGAGTCTGGATAAACTCGAATTTGACTGGACCTACCGGGATCTGGTGTTAAGCGGTGAAGTTCCCAGTGAAGTGGGAGAGCAGCGTATTGTTGATATTTTAAGAAATACTGATAACAGTGGAATTCGCGACATCAAACTGCAGTTAACAACAACTGCAGTTGTTCCTGAGCCAAGCATTGAAAAAGGCACTATAGACGTTGATGCTCAACTGGCTGACGGCAAGTTGATTTTACAGGGTTCAGTTCTTACACAGGCGCATCAGACCCGGCTTTATCAGGCAGCGGCCAGTGCGGTCGGTAGTGATAACGTGGTTCGTCAGGTTGAAGTATCCGGTTTGCAGGAAGCAATACCCGGTGCTGATCAGCGTATAGAAAGCTTTGCCACCTCTCTGGAGGGGCTCGATAAGGCAGCGACGGCAGATGCCGGTTTATCTGCCACTGATTTACGTTTTAACGCCACCGTCGATGACGAAGATCAGGTAGATGAATTGCTTCGCCGTCGTGGCAGTGCTGGTGATGTCGGACTGGTTATCAGCGGTGACATTATCGCCAGAAAAAGCGCACCAGGTGGTGTGATGGATGCCAGAGCAGAAAAGAATGATGACCGCATTGTGCTATCGGGTGTGGTGTTGAGTGATGATCAGAAACGAAAATTATACGAGGCAGCCGTTGCCGTGAGTGATGAATCACTCGTTGAAGATCAAATAACCGTTGTTACTGGAAGTGATGACACCACACTCGCCGATGACCAGCTTGGATTCCTGATCAATGCGATCGGGACCTTCCCTAAGGCGATGGAAGCCAGGGCACAGGTTAGTGTGAGCGATTTTCAATTTGACGCGCGTGTTGAATACGAAGAAGACTCGGTACCGTTATATGCAGTACGTGAAGCTGCCAGCGCCAGCGGTTTGAACGTCAACGGAGATATTCAATCGGAACGAATTTCACTGGCTCGTGAAGTCAGCTTGCTACAGCAGGAATTGGATCTTCTGGCTGATGAAATCAAGGAGAATGTTATCTTTGAATCATCGGTGGCTGAACTTGACTTCGACGCCAAGAAAACGCTCGATAAGGTAGTTGATGCCATGAATCAATATCAGCGACCTGTGGTAATGGTTGCCGGCCATACGGATAGTAGCGGTGCAAGAATCGACAACGAGCTATTAAGTCTGGAACGCGCCAGTGCTGTACGTGAGTATCTTGAGATCAGTGGAATTGATCAGCTGAGGCTGCGTTCCGTAGGATTCGGTGAAGGGGTGCCAATAGCCAGCAACGATACCGAGGTCGGTAAGAAGCGCAATCGACGCGTAGAGTTTTCAGCGCGCAGCGCTTTTGATCAGTAACTGCTCTGATCAGGTGAACTGCGTGTAGCTAAATGAACTACAAATTGAATCGCTTCTTGAAGCGTTCTATAGAAACATTAATCAGTGATGCACTGAATAGTTGAGGGGACAGTTATGTTGTGGGTATTGTGGGATATTTTTCTGCCTTTATTGGGCGCTTTTCTGGCCGGTATACTAGTTGGATGGTTGTTCTGGCGGTGGCGTCGAAGTCGGGTGGATGCCGATACATTAAGTGCGCTCCGAAGAAATACCACTCGTCTTAAAAACGATGCAGATAATCTGCGTGCACGAAACGCAGAATTGTCGGACCGTTTGCAGACAGCAAGTGGTTCCGGGGGTAGCGCGGCTATGGCGCGCGCTGGAGCGTCTGTGGCCAATTCCGCACCCGATCAAAGTGCGTCGAATGACCTGATGGTAGCTCGCAAGCGAATCGACACGCTTTCTTCGGAGCTTAAGAATTCCCGGTTGGAAGTAAATCGATTGCGTGATGGCAAATCACAAACCGCAGCTAGTGGATCACAGGGGGATCATCAGGCAAGCCGTGTGAGAGATCTGGAATCGAAGCTACAGGGCGCGAATCGTCGCATTGTTGATCTGGAGAAATCCTCCTCTCACAGCAGTTCCCATACGGTGATCAACGGTGGTGATGCCAATGATGCGATCGCTGCCCGCGATCGGATGATTGAAACTTTGAAAAGGTCTCTTGCCCAATATGGTGATCAGGAAGATCTGACAAGCCTTTCGGCAGATCTTGTTTTGCGGGACAATAAAATCAGTGCGCTTGAATCCTTATTGGAAAGTAGTAATCAGAAAACCGTAAGGTAGCGAGCGACAACTAGAGACGGAGGGAAATGCGCCGATGGCGTTTTAGTCCATGCGCTGAGCCTCTAGCGATAAAATCGGTACAATAATAAAAAGGGTCACCCGGCAAAGGAGCATGCATTGAATCTGAAACGGCTATTGTCCAGAAAAGTAGAAAACGGTGGCCGTGTCGGGGTGGCACTCATTGGCGCCGGTAAGTTTGGCTCAATGTTCCTTGCCCAGTCGGCACAGATTGATGGACTTGATGTGGTGGCCATTGTCGACTTGTCGGTTGACCGCGCCAAGGCTGCGTGTAGAACGGTCGGCTGGTCGGAAGAACTGATCGGGCAATGTGAGTATGTCGATGATCCGGCCCGCGCCTGTGAGATGGATGCGGTCGATGTCGTCATTGATGCTACGGGTGATCCCGCTGCCGGGGTAAATCATGCGCTACTGGCTTTTGAGCAGGGTAAGCATGTAGTGATGGTGAACGTCGAAGCTGATGTGCTTGCCGGGCCAGCGCTGGCAAGGCGTGCAGAGTCTGCCGGCGTAGTGTATTCGATGGCCTATGGTGACCAACCCGCATTGGTTTCTGAGATGGTGGATTGGGCCCGAGCCAGCGGCTTTGATGTAACGGCAGCAGGCAAGGGGACCAAATACCTGCCAGCCTACCATGAGGTCACGCCAGACGATGTGTGGCAGCACTACGGGTTATCACCGGAAGAAGCTGCTGCCGCTGGCATGAACCCGCAAATGTTTAACTCATTTCTCGACGGTACCAAGTCAGCCATTGAAATGGCGGCAATTGCCAACGCGTGCGATATGAAAGTGCCGGCAGATGGATTGCTTTTTCCACCCTGTGATGTTGATAATCTGGCCCGCATTCTATGCCCGCAGGACAACGGCGGAGTACTCGCCGAGTCGGGCTCGGTGGAAGTGGTGTCGAGCCTCAAGCGAAACGGCCAGCCTTTGGAGCGTGATCTGCGCTGGGGTGTCTATGTGGTTTTAGAAGCCCCGACAGATTATGCGGCGGCTTGTTTTAAACAGTATGGGTTGCAGACCGATGATAGCGGGCGTTATGCCGCGCAGTACAAACCGTTTCATTTGATCGGGCTGGAGCTTTCCGTGTCGGTGTTGAGTGCAGCGTTGCGAAACGAGCCAACTGGAGTCAGCGACAATTTCAGAGGAGACGCGGTGGCTGTCGCTAAACGGGATTTGAACGTTGGTGAGCAGCTGGATGGTGAGGGTGGTTACACTGTATGGGGTAAATTGATCCCTGCCGATAAAAGTGTACAACTCGATGCACTTCCCATCGGTCTTGCTCACTCGGTCAAGCTGCGAAAGCCGGTGAAGAAGGGGCAGATGTTATCCGTCGATGATCTGGAAGATTTGCCGTTGTCGCGTGCTCTCGATCTGCGGCGTGAAATGGCATTAGCAATTAGCTAGATCCCAATTGCAAAAAAAAAGGCGCCGAAATGTCGGCGCCTTTGATTATTTACCCCACGTCATTAGCAGGGCGTCTCTTTTGGTGATTATGGTTTAATTTGCCCTGACAGAAAGCTCGCGCCAGGGGTTGTTCCATCGTTCTGATGAACATTGAACCAACCGTTGTTGTTTGCAATGATCGACATATCTTCGGCGCTAAATTGTCCTGTTGCGCTAAACGCTGTACCCGCGCCAGTGTCATTCAGCGTTACCATCACCGTGCCGCCTATGGAGTCCTGGTGAATGTGTGCAGAAGACACTGTAATTGGTGTACCGCTGCCATCAGTATCTGCCGGATTCAAATTAACATTCAGGTACGTTGTATAGTCGCCAGTGTTTGTATTGACGTTCAGGAATGCCGCGCCGTTAGAAAACACAGTGTTGTCGTTGGAAGTCAGTGGCGTGTAGTACGCTGTGACAGCACCACCTGGAGGAAGCAATTGATCGGAACGCAACTGGCCACTAGCTGATTCAACCAGAATAAACAGGTTGCCGGATGCCATGGCGGTTGCAATTGGTGCCATTTGATCAGCAGAAAGACCGTTCGGGAAGCTGAAGTTTGGTGCTGTGCCGTTGAGTTCTAGCAACTGGGTGCCGGTGTCGGTGGAAGCCGCTATGCCGCTGTATAGCCATGCTTGTGTAGCTCCGACACTGTCTTCAGGAGTTACCGAGCCACTTAAAACACTACCGTCCCAGTTCAGATTAACCGTTCCTAGCGGATTGCGCTGTGCATCATTGGTGTTTACCAGAACAAGATCACCGAGCGACCCCGTCGTGGAACCTGAACCGTCCGTACCATCTGTGCCGTCAGTTCCATCTGTCCCATCGGTTCCATCCGTCCCGTCGGTTCCATCTGTACCGTCGGTCCCATCTGTGCCATCAACCAGTCCTGCTGCTGCATCGTCGTCAATGCCATCCGCGTTAACATCGGCGCCACCGGTAATGCTTACCTCAAAGGTATCTTCAATGCCGTTTGCATTTGAATCTGTACCAGTAGGTGTCGCCGCGTAGATATCGTCTATGTTGTCGCCATTAGTATCGGCGCCGCCAGTAGTGGACGCTTCGAATGCGTCGGGGATACCGTTTCCGTCTGCATCACCAGCGACTATCGGGTCGGTAGTATCTGTTGTACCGGAGCTGCTATCGTTATCGCTGCTGCAGCCGTTGAGTACAGCGACGCTCATCATGGGCACTAATGCAAGTGGCAGCCATTGTCGAAATATCTGTTTTGTTTTGCTCATTTTGAGTAACCCAAGGTTGATTGATTGATCGAAAATCGCCGTCCACACGCACGGAAATTCGGGAGTTCGAATTGTTCTGCTGTTGAACTCTTTGCGGAGGCGTTTTTGAGTGCTCTGAAAAAGTTGATGTTTCTCAAAGCTACTTAGGAATGATGGTACCGCATAGGCGGCGTCAACGGCCATTACTGCCGTAACGATTTGTATTGCATATCGTTAACAACAAGGCATCGGTATTAGTGGGTAAAGGCTTCATGCCGTACATCGTTTGATTTATAAGCTCGATGGCTCAATGAAAATTTGGAAAGAATTAACGGCTTTCTGAATTTACGGGGTAAATGTCACGTGTACTTTCTAGTCTCTGTGCAGTGATGTTCTGCTTAATCCTGAGTAAACGGATCTGTGCCGTTTTGTAATTCTGTCACGTTGTTGCGGCCGTCACCGTCAGCGTCTTCGTCAAAATTGAAATTTGCTGTGGATAGTTCAATATTTGCAGAAGTACCGTGAGGTACGGTGGCCGTTGCTAACGTTAGATTATTGCCATTGTATTTCTGCCGCAGGAGAACAATGATCGAGGTGTTTGAGCATTGGGTGACCGCGCCGGAACTAAGGATTCGGAGGCCGTTTCGTCCAACCGGGCGAGTGATTTCAGCAATTGCAACGATGACATCCGTGAGGTCGGGGTTTGGAATGTTTGCAGGTAGATCAAACCCGACCGCACGAGTGAAGTTAGCCGGCACGGCATCGTTTACCAACGGGTTCGTTTCAACTTCTCTTTCTACAATGTTAGAGCAGCCATCGCCGTCAAGATCAAAATTTGCGGTTTCGTAGTCGTTATCAAAAAACTGTAGTGTCAGGTTGTTGCTACCGGTATTGCGTTGTATGGCCGGATGACTTGCTAACCCGATCACTGTGCCTCCGGGCAACGTTTCACTGAAGCTTACCGATACACTTATTGCTGAGTCAGCGCTTACTGATATTGACGTTTGGTATTTTCCGTCACTGCCACGAGTCAACGGGTACTGCTGACTGTTAACCGTTGCAGTGGCGCTTACTGCATTCGGGTTAATGGCGCTTATGTTACGAATTCGGCTTGGCAGGTTCAGGTTCAGTTCACCTTCGCTGAGTTCACCTGTAACGGTGTCCTTGTATGACCCGTCACAGGCGACAAGGAGACCAGCCAATGGCAAGCAAACGGCCAAGGTGTTAACGACACGGCAGTTTCTGCCGCGAGCGCTGCTGTCGGGTTTGCGACGGAGAGTGAGTGGTCTTAACACAAGGGAAAACACGCCTGATGTCCTGTTCGTTGAAAATGATACCCTAACACATCAGGCTGGCAGCAGTAGTGGTGCGGCTGGTATGGATAGAGAATTTGCATTTAAATGCAATTGGACAACTTCATGACAAAACCAGATAAAAATCTGTCAGCTAAGCTGGAGCAGGCGTACGCAAATCCGGACAAGGCTCAGCACTACGATCAATGGGCCGATACCTATGAATCGGACGTGAATAGTTCGGGCTACGAAGCGCCGGCGCATGCAGTCGAGCTGTTGGCGAAAATAGTGCCGACCGATGCGCACATCATAGAGTTCGGCTGCGGCACGGGGTTGGTTGGCGGGTTACTTGCGGAGCAAGGGTATCAGCGAGTGGTCGGGGTGGATCTGAGTACCGGGATGCTCGCCAAGGCGCAGACCCGACGCTGTTACCAGTCACTCAGAGATCATGATCTTACACAGCCGCTACTTGATGACATTCGTTACGATGCAGGGATATGTGTCGGTGTATGTGCGTTTGGCCCGGTATTGGCGCAGCACATTGTAAACATGACACGTGTTCTGGTCGAAGGCGCGCCGCTTGTTCTGACCATCAACGGACGGGCCTGGATCGAACAGGAGTGGGCTCAGCACCTGGACGATGCGCAACAAAATGACGGATTCAGTATTGAGTACGTGAAGACCATTCCATACTTAAGTAACGAAGACATAGATGGCAAATTACTCATCGTTAGAAACAGTACTTTAGAAAGCGAATTAGAATGCACGCAGGATGTAAGTTAACGCTTCCCCGAATGCTCCGGTCCCTGCTGGGGATTGGATTGTTGACCCTGCTCGGTGCATGCGGTGGTAATAGCGCAGGTGAGACGAGCAAGACCAGCACTTCGTTGTCTACGAGTGATGCTGTGCTTGCTGTCTCCAGTACACCGGTTACTACTCGACAAAAGCTGGTCAATCACATGCAGGACCGATATCTCTGGTATCGGGAATTGCCGGCACTGGATATCAGTGAAGAAAAGTATTCTGATCTACGAACATTACTTGAGGATTTAAAAAAACGTCCTGAAGATCGATTCAGTGTGTTGGTGAGTGCTGTCTCGCAAGAGCAACGTATAGACCAGGGCATTACCGGAAGCTATGGATTGCGTTTTTCTTTGCGCGGAAATAACGATCCTGACAATACCGAAGAGATTGATCTGCGAATTTCCGGTGTTGAGGACTTTGGTACTGTCGGGTTGGCGGGTATACAACGCGGGGACCGGATTATAGGGGCCGAAGGTCAGTCGATTGATGAGCTTGGCTATGACGGGTTTCGCGAATTGTTCTCTGAACCCGGCCTGGGAGTCGAGAGGACTCTGCAAGTTCGACATCCGGACGGCAGGGAGCAAAGCTACACCATATCTCGCACCGAGCACGCATTAAACCCGGTGAGGAAACAAACAGTATTTACGCACCCGGACACCGGTCGAAGAGTCGGGTATGTGTTGATTGAAGAATTTATCCGATTAACAACCGACCAGCTTGAACTCTTTCGTCAGGATTATGCAAACCTGGGACTGGATGATCTGATTGTGGATCTGCGCTACAACGGCGGGGGATTAGTATCGGCATCGCGCGATCTGGCAAGTACTATTTACGGGCAGGGTCAGTCGGGCGATGTGTACACAGAATTGCGACGAAACGACAAACATCAGGCGGAAAACTATACCTTTCTGTTTCGCCAGTTTAATAATGCGTTTAATACGTTGGACAGAGTGTTTATTCTTACCACTGAATCTACCTGCTCGGCATCTGAGGAAGTTATAAACGGTCTTAAACCCTTTATGGATGTAATTACGATCGGTGCGGTAACTTGCGGCAAGCCGTACGCGTCGCGATCATTTAACATCATCGAAGATTTGGTGAACGTTAATGTTCTGGATTCACGCAGTGTCAATGCAATTGGAGAAGGTGATTTTTTTGAAGGCCTTGCACCGACCTGCGAGGCGATCGACGACCCGACACTGCCCTTTAGTGATCCAAGAGAATCTCTGGTCAGTGTGGCACTCTATTTTGCCGAGAATGATCAGTGCCCTGCAACGGATCCGGTTGCCATGCGAACAGCGCTAGCGTTGAAGGCTGCAATCGGTGCACCGGTGAATGAGGTTCAGAAAGCCTCTGGTGCGCTACTGCCCCGGTAGGATGCCCAAGATCAGGAATCTGTGCGGTCGAAATGTTTTGTGTGGTTGGTTTTGATCAGTCGTTGTTAATGAAAGCAGGTTAGCGTTTAAAACACACGGGTGTAGCGCTTGATGTGTTGTCCTCACGAATGACCGTCAACGTTTCAGCAAATCGGTTTGTTATTTTCTGAAGAGCAAGGTTTTGCTGTTCGGTTTGCAGTGCTAAATAATCGTACACAAAGTTGGTCCACAACCGGGTACTGGATTGCCACTGTTCTGGGTAGTTGTCTTGTGTGAGTGTCCAGAGATTGTGTATATGATTATTCATAGCCATTTTAGATTCAGGTTTATCGATGCCCTGTAGCAGCAAATTAAACTTATCGGTCCATTTTTCCCAAAGCAGTAAACGTTGTCCACCCAGGCTCGTTTGTTGAGCAAGAGTTTCACTCAGTAACTCACTCTGCTGCGAATTAAACTTTACACCAGCTCGTTTGGCGGCAGTTGTAATTGATTTATGTCGTCGTACAGATCTTTCCTCTGGTGTTTCACTGGCGTACTTTTTTACTCTTAGCGCCTGGACGGCTGCAGATTTGTTTTTTATCTGCGTAATTTGTGGCGCTGTCAGGGTTGTCCAGAAATCAGTGGAATCGTTTAACGGATTGCAGTAGCGCACTGCCAGGGAAAAATCAGATATACGTGTCACCCAACTACTTACTGTATCTGGACTAATTCTATTTTCAGATTCCAGCTCTGTACTGATTTCCTTCAGGAAAGCGCTATATAGCGGCAATTGAGTGCTACGGTGCCATTGCTGATACTGCGCAAATCGAGTATCAATTTCTTTTCTTTGCTCGACTGAAAATTTGGCGTATTGCTTCATCTCTTTTGAGATTTTTTTACCCGCCCCGTTGTATACAGTGCCGATTACCAGCGGCCCGCTGCAGGCAGTGGCCAGCAATATGCACGCGAGTAAAAGAACAATGAGGGGTTTGGCTGGTGTCGATGATTCAGGCATGGATGGCATTATAGGCTGTAAGGGTTAAGTTTGATTAGGGTTGTTACTGGACGTTTATGTTCTGGCAGTGACGCTTTTGTGCGATTGCTTGTTACTGGCAGAAAACAAGCCGAGAATGTCGGCGTTGTGATCGCGCGAAAATAGCATGTATTGCGAATAACAGGCATGTGTCTTTAATAGAGTCATTATGTTTTCGGCAAATGTAAATAAGTTGTTCCGGCGAAGATTCGAAACTTCTCTTCATCCAGTAAAAACAGCAGCAGGACCAGGTTATGGCCATTAGCGTATTTGATTTGTTTAAAATTGGCATAGGACCGTCCAGCTCGCACACAGTAGGCCCAATGCTGGCAGCAAATACTTTTGCCAGTCAGTTGGCATCAAACGGATTGCTGCAGAAGGTAGGGCACCTGAAGGTTCAACTTTATGGATCACTGGGTGCCACCGGTAAAGGCCATGGTAGCGACAAAGCGATCATACTCGGGCTAATGGGAGAGCTTCCTGCGGAAATTGATCCCGCCGTGGTACCCGGGCTAATGCAGCAGGTTCGCGATGAGCAAAAATTGTCAATATCCGGAACACACCCGATCACATTCATTGAAAGTAAGCACCTGACTCTGCACAAAAGAAAATCACTCCCGTACCATCCCAACGGGATGCGATTTGAAGCATTTGATTCTGATGGTGAATTAATCAGCTCTGCTGTTTATTATTCAGTCGGTGGTGGTTTTGTTGTCGACGAGGCTGCAGCCACAGGTGATGATCCAATCGTCGAAGCTCAGGTCGATCTTCCGTTGCCGTTCACCACAGCCGCTCAATTGCTGGAGCGCTGCAAAGAAACTGGTGGAAGTTTCAGTGATGTGATGCTTGAAAATGAAAAGGTGTGGCGCAGCGAATCGGAAATCAAGTCGAGCTTGCTGGAGATTTGGTCCGTTATGCAGGAATGTGTCAGCAACGGTTGTGTGAATGAAGGCATTCTTCCCGGGGGGTTGAAAGTAAAGCGACGTGCAGCACAGATGTATCAGCAACTGGCAGGGCGACCGGAAATTGCACTAAGGGATCCGCTAAGTATATTGGATTGGGTAAATTTGTACGCTCTGGCAGTGAACGAGGAAAATGCAGCCGGTGGGCGGGTTGTTACAGCCCCTACCAACGGAGCAGCGGGTATTATTCCGGCAGTCATGCATTACTACGAGCGTTTTGTTCCCGGTGCAAATGATGAAGGTATCGTTAAATTTCTGCTTACAGCCGGAGCAATCGGGGTTCTATATAAAGAGAACGCTTCAATCTCGGGTGCTGAGGTGGGTTGTCAGGGAGAAGTCGGCTCGGCGTGTTCGATGGCGGCCGGAGCTCTTTGCGAAGTCATGGGTGGTACCCCTGAACAAGTCGAAAACGCCGCTGAAATCGCAATGGAGCACAATCTGGGTTTAACGTGTGATCCTGTTGGGGGCCTGGTACAAGTGCCCTGCATTGAACGTAACGCGATGGCCTCAATAAAAGCGATCAACTCTGTACGCATGGCATTGAGGGGCGATGGCAGTCACTTTGTTTCACTGGACAAGGTCATTAAAACGATGCGCGATACCGGGATGGACATGAAAACCAAGTACAAGGAAACCGCCCGGGGCGGGTTGGCAATTAATGTTATCGAAGTACCGGTAAACATTATTGAGTGTTAGCAGAGGCAAGTACCCGTTCACACTTTATTGAATCACTTCGCACTGGTTTCTTGTTTTGATTGAACAATGCTAGAGAACCGCTGATCCCGTCAGTCCTAATGATCAAGGCACAGTTTTCGCATACTTAGTGCCTGCTGCGAGATGGCAGCTCATTAAATGAATAAAGGATCGGTATCCCATGCGTAATTTGCTTGCTGCTGTCATTGTTTCGACAGCTATGATTCAAGGCTGTACAACAGCGCCAGAGTTGGCGCAAATGTCCGACACAGAACAGTTTGCAACGTACGTTGGTAATGCTGAAGACAGTCGTGTTCTGACAGCAAGCGGTGATTGCCTGCGGTCTATCGGTTTCTCCAGCGAAAACCTGATGGTTGAATGCCAGGCCAGCTCTAAAGTAGTTGAAGAGGCACCGATGGCGCCAGCGCCCCGACAGTTGGCCAAGTTGTCATACGACGGGACAGCGTTGTTCGCTTTCGATTCTGCGCAGTTGTCCTCCGATGGTCGTCGCGAGCTGACTAACCTGGTTTCCAAGCTTAATGGAAACGCAGAAGTCGGTGGTATCGCTGTAGTAGGGCATGCCGACAGTGTCGGTTCCAATGACTACAACCAATCACTGTCCGAGCGTCGTGCGGCGGCAGTCAGACAATTTCTGCAATCTTCATTGCGAGACATTGATGTTGTGACTTCCGGTATGGGTGAAACCTCACCGGTAGCTGATAACAGCACCTCTGCCGGGCGTCAGCGCAATCGTCGTGTTGAGGTTAAGATTAATGCTGTCGAGGCCGAAAAAGCTGTTTTTAAGTAGCAGCGGGTAAAAATCAACGTGGCTGTAGCCGTAAAGGTTGCAGCTCAGAGAACAAAAAGGCCATTCAGTTGAATGGCCTTTTTTATAGTGCGTTCAGGATTTGAGTCAGAACCCGTAGGTCATGGTAAGAAAGGAGTCGTTATTATCGAAATCTTCCTGGCCAGTGTTGAAATCATACCGTTCGTATGTGAAGGCGTATTTCAACGCAGTATTAGGCCCTACTCGTAAAGACACACCTGCCTCTGCCTTTGTGACAGTCTGTGAGTCTCCGGCAGTCGTCTCTGCGGTGGCGTCAAATCGCATTAGTCCGATTAGTTTTGCAGTGAACAGTCCGCCGACGAAGAAAAATCCTTCACTGGTTTCTTCGAAAACTTCTTCACCGGTGTCTTCCGCTAGAGTAACGAATTCTACTTTACTGCCACCGATGCCTGTATGAACAGTGAATCGGCTGTTTTTAGTGCGGAATAAATGATTGCCAACACCGACTCTTGCATCGACTTCGCGGGCAATGCCACCCGGATCGTCTTGCTCGATACTGAATTCACCGAAGCTGAAAATTGACTGGCTGATCGCGTAGGTGGGGTTGTACCCCAGTCGGTAGCTACTGCTTCCGGACTCACGAATCCAGTCTAAATAGATGTACTGGGACAGTGGATTGCCTTGATGGCGAGCGTAAAATCTTAGTGCCGGACTCTGACCGGAACCAACCTGTGTGCCGGCTTCTATACCGCCTGTCCAGTCCGCTGCTGCGTTGTTTGTCATCGACAGTGCAGCGCAAAAGGTAGTTATAGAGGCAAGCGTCGCAACAAGTTTCATAATAATCCGCAAGACAAAACGCAATAGTATAGAGAATGCTGGTGGATAGAGTTTAAAACACGGTAAGTTTATTGTCCTGCTATGGAATATCGGCTGAGCAAGGGTGTAGCGGCAGTCTGCATGTAAGAGCCTCTGCTATAGCCAGTGCGCCCTGTCGTTGCGATATCATCGATTATTAACATGATGTAGATGAGTCTGTGTGCCCCGAATTATCGTAAGACTCCCTCGACATGCGCGCTTTCGCTTATGCACGCGTAGCAACGCGCCAAATCATAGCCCGACTATTGATTGGCTCGTGGCAAATTCAGGAGTGCTGCAAGAGCAGAAAGACGACAGGCCCGAGAGTGGGGCCAGGAGGAGCTTGCTTCAGAAAAGGATCAGGCTACCAGGTTCGTACCGGGCCTGAATCCAGGTGCACGAAGTTTGATCGCGGGTAGTAGCCAACGCCGCCGCCGCTGAGTCTCAAAGCAGCGCGCTGAATATCGCTGGTTTCGACGCGGGGAATGCGAATGTCTATTGCCCTTCCGGCCATGTGGAAGCTGCGTTTCGCCACGCCTTCGGTGGTCTTGCGCAACATGTCGTTGGTTTTCTTTGAGCGGAATCCAGACAGGACTAGTACCGGCTTCTCGGTTTCAAGTGTGCGCGTGAGTAAATAAAGAATATTAAGCAAACGGGGATCAATGGCTTTGATTTCGCTGGTACGGAAGTCTCGCAGTATCCAGTTAATTTCATTGAGACCACTGCCGACGTACTTGCCTTCTGACCAATACACCACGTTGTTCTTTTCACCCGTGTGAACGTTGTACAGTGACAGCGATCGATCAGGATAGATAATGTTTCGGCCACGGCTGGCCGCAGACACTGAGGCCAGTGGGCAAAGTGAAACAGCAAGCCCGGCAGCCAGAAGTTTCCGGCGACTCGTATCACAACTTGGTAGATTGTTTTTTTCTGTGTTCAACGTCTGATGTCCGGCATTAGTGTGTTTGGGACAGGTCCATTGCTCGAGTATATTCGATGTATTCTCAACGCGATCGTGATGGGGTCCCCACATCTAGCGTTATGATGCATGGATAGCGCCAAAATTACATGCAATTTCCGCAAGTGTCGCAAAGATTGTGGTGATTATTGGCATGTACAGGTCGCTTGTGGGCAATTATAGTAATTTTTAAGACTTAGTGTAACGTCAATGTCTGTGTATCACTCGTGCAATGATGTAACAAGTGACAGTTTGCAACTGAACCCGGCTTATGGAACATTTAAGCGCCAACCGAGTTTAGGCGATGGCGCGAATTTTTTTTAGACTCCGATTAGTCCCGGACGATGAGGCTGACGATGTTCGCCAGCTTCTGGATGAAAGTCATATCCCGTGGTACGAGACCAGTGCAGGGCGATGGGGTGTGTCATTCCCGGCCATCTGGGTGCGCGATGACGATGACCTGCCGCGAGCAAGGGAGATCTTGTCGAAGTACCAGATTGAACGTAAAAATCGAATACAGGCCGAGCTTCAGGAAAGTCAGGCGCGGGGTGAGCACGATACCGTGCTGTCACGACTGCTTCGCCGCCCTGTTCAGGGAATTGCGGTGCTGGCTATTATTGCTGTCATTGTGTATTTCTCGGTCCGGCCGTTCTTCTCTATTCTCGAGTCATGAATCATTAGGTTTTGAATATGTTTTTGCCACGGCACCTCTGAGACCTGTGGGCACAAGTGCGTAGTGCTGCAGTATAGTGGCGTATTCATGATCATCCACGATATCGAATCCAGTGATGCCGAGCGTGCCAAGCGCATCAGCTGCGCTGGCTTCACTTACCGACCCGCTTATCGCTTGTCGGAGTGATTCGACAAAAACAGTATTTCTACCTTGCCCGGTTATTAGGGGCAGACCGGGTAGGCTGGGTGTTTGTCCGATTATCTGCAGTTCATCAGCGAGCTGTGGTTCGAGCCGGCAGTTCAGTGCCCAGGTGACGGCATCAATACAACAAAGATCTGCGGTGTTTGCCGCGACCATTCTCATTGAATTGAGGTGGGCGCCGCTAAACAGGCATTGATTAAAAAAGGGTGCATTGATACCGCTTTGCCCGAGCATCAACTCAAGTGCGATCAGGCCTGACAAAGAATCAGCCGAGTTTGCGGCGAGGGTTTTGCCCTGGTAGTCCAGAAGAGTGCCTGATGTATTTTTTCTCGTGATGACAAAGCTCGAATAGCAATGTCCATCACAGCCCGGGTGTGAGTAGCGTGGTGTTGCGACCAGCTGCACCTGATCACGATACTTTGTTAGATAAGGGAATCCGCAGGTTTGGGATAAAAACAGATCTTTGTGAGTCCATTGTTCTGCAAGCGGCATGTCTCTGTTGAGAGTTGCGGGCGGCTTAATGGATCGCGATGATGATCGGGCAATTGAATCGCGCCAGACTTGCCAGAGTTCATCGTTTGCTGACCGTATTACAGGATCATCGTACATACCCAGTGAAGCAATGGACAAAGTGTATTTTCTCTTAATATTTTTTAGTTCTTCGAGTAACCGAAAAGTTTGTCGGTTGGCTTTATACATTGATCATAACCCAGCCTCAGATGTTTGCGAAAGCCGTGTGAGCATGGGATAAATTCCGGGAAAGCAATTGAATCCAGTTCTTATTGAAGTATTCAGAAGTGATGCTGTTGAGTCACAGCATCGCGGTGCAGTAGTCGCAGTCGATGCCACCGGTAAGATCATCTATGAACTTGGTGATGTGAGTGCGTTTGTTTTTCCACGTTCTTCCCTGAAACCTGTGCAGGCGATTCCGTTAATTGAATCAGGCGCGGCGGATCATTATTCCTTAACAACAAAAGAGTTGGCTCTGGCATGTGCATCGCACAATGCAGAGTCTGATCATCAGGATGTTCTGGCTGCATGGATGAACAAGATCGGATTGAATCCGGATCAACTTGAGTGCGGGCCTTCGTTACCGCTTCATGTAGATACAGCGCATCAGTATTTGCGTGATGGTGGTGTTGCTGAAAGGCGTTTGCACAATTGTTCTGGTAAACACACAGGCATGTTAACGCTGGCGAACTTTTTAAAAGTAACCGCGCAAGGGTACTCGGATTATCAACACGAAACTCAGCAACGGTGGATGCAGGTCCTGACTGATCTTTGCGGTAGTGATGTGACCGGTTATCCGTGGGATAAGGACGGTTGTGGCTTACCAGCGCTTGCCATGCCACTGGTGGAATTTGCGACCGCATTGTCAGCCTTTTGTGCTGTTGATAAGCAACCAGAGTCGAGAGCTGCGGCGATGAGCATGATACTCACTGCTATGCAGGAGCACCCGGATATGGTGGCGGGGACTGGTCGCTGTTGCACTGCTGCCATGAAATCCCACAAAGGGCTGGTCGTAAAGACTGGTGCTGAAGGTGTATTTGCAGCGATATCGACAACCAGTGGTATTGCCATTGCGCTAAAGATTGATGACGGGGCGACCCGTGCTGCGGATGCTGCGTTGGGTGCGGTCTTGCGGAAACTGGAAATTATCTCTGAGCCGGAATACAAATCAATGGCAAAATGGTATCAGCCTGACATTGTCAATTCGCAAGGGGCGGTTGTAGGAAAGCTGGCACCTTCGTCGATTTGGCACTGAACAAACACAAGATTAAAAGATAAAACGGGGTTAATTATGCAACTTAAAGATAAGTCTCTTCTAAAACAGATGGCCTACATTGACGGACAGTGGGTCAAAGGAAGTGGCGGAAATACATTTGCGGTGACCAACCCTGCCAATGGCGAGCAAATAGCGGCTGTCGCAGATTGTGGAGCAGACGATACTGAAAAAGCGGTTGCGGCTGCTGACAAAGCACTAACGGGCTGGCGGGCAAAAACAGCAAAAGAACGCGCCAGTGTACTGCGCAAGTGGTTTGACTTGATGATGGCAAACCAGGAAGACCTGGCAGTCATACTCAGTACCGAGCAAGGCAAACCGATGGCTGAAAGTCGTGGTGAAATTGCCTACGGTGCAAATTTTCTAGAATGGTTCGCTGAAGAAGCACGTCGTATTTACGGAGATGTGATTCCCGGCCACGCCGCTGATAAAAGAATTGTTGTTCTCAAAGAGCCGGTAGGGGTTACTGCAGCAATCACCCCGTGGAATTTTCCAACGGCGATGATAGCTCGTAAGGTCGGTCCGGCACTGGCAGCAGGATGCACAATGGTTGTTAAACCAGCTGCAGAAACACCGTTGTCTGCACTGGCGATGGCTGAACTTGCAGAGCGCGCTGGAGTACCCGCCGGGGTGTTTAGCGTGGTAACCACTGATCAGGCTGCAGTGGTTGGTGGTGTTCTGACTTCATCATCTGTGGTTCGTAAACTGTCTTTCACCGGATCAACCGAGATTGGCAAACTGTTAATGAAACAGTGTGCAGGAACCGTTAAAAAAGTTTCGATGGAACTGGGTGGAAACGCACCTTTTGTTGTGTTTGATGATGCTGACATTGATGCGGCCGTGCAGGGCGCGATGATTTCCAAGTATCGCAATTCCGGTCAGACTTGTGTGTGCACAAATCGATTCATAGTGCAGAGCGGTGTATATGAAGAGTTCTGCACCAAACTGGCTGCCGCCGCTGGAAATCTTAAGCTGGGTGCTGCTGATACCGGCGACGTACAGCAAGGCCCGTTGATCAATCAGGAAGCCGTGGACAAAGTAGTCGAACACGTTGGCGATGCGGTGGCCAAAGGTGCGAGGGTGATGACTGGTGGTGAAGCGTCCGAGTTAGGTGGATTCTTCTATCAGCCCACGGTTCTGGCAGACATCACCCCGGACATGAAGGTAATGGGAGA
Source organism: Laminaria ephemera (assembly GCA_036873875.1). Classification (NCBI taxonomy): domain Eukaryota; class Phaeophyceae; order Laminariales; family Laminariaceae; genus Laminaria; species Laminaria ephemera. The sequence continues at coordinate 35,770 of JAYJMJ010285320.1, forward strand.
AGAAACCTTTGGTCCAGTCGCACCAGTGATAAAATTTGAAGAAGAAGCTGAAGGTGTTGCTTTAGCTAATAGTACCGAGTTCGGTCTGGCTGCTTACTTCTACTCACAGAACATCAACCGTGTGTGGCGTGTGGCTGAGGCTTTGGAAAGCGGGATGGTCGGAATTAACGATGGTCTGATTTCTACAGAAGTTGCGCCATTCGGTGGCGTGAAAGAATCGGGTGTCGGGCGTGAAGGTTCGAAGTACGGCATCGAAGATTATCTGGAAATCAAATACCTGTGCATTGGCGGTGTTTCCTGATTGTTGATCTTGGCCGTGTAGTTATTGTTCGCTTAACAGGCGAATGTGGTCGTATAAAGATTCATTCAGCGTAATGGTGTTGGTTTTTTCGCATTGGTCGGCGATGTGGTCGCTGAATTCACCCGGCAGGCGCAAGGGGGATTCAGTGATGCTGCGGCTGGACTTTATACGCTCCACTAAAGTATCGATGGTGTTTGTATATTGATCTTCGCCTAGTACCACACGCGGATCGATCGCGATAATAGTATTAGCGCGGTTGTCATTGTCGTCGCCGAAAATGGATGCTCCTGCCAGTGGCGCGGTGAGCATTTCAAACATCAGCGCCAGGCCTGAACCCTTGGCACCTGCAAACGTGCGGAGTGCACCGGACATGGCTTGAACCGGATCGGTTGTCAGCGTGCCTTTCTGGTCAACAGCCACTCCCTGTTCCAATGGATGCTGATTATCACGTGCATTGATCACTGCAAACCAGGTGGTGGCCGCTGTTGCCATGTCTAAAACGATTGGATTGCTGTTAGTTGGTACCGCAATAGCGACCGGGTTGGTGCCAAGTACCGGATCAATGCCGCCTTCCAACGCCATGACCTTTGGCGATCCGGCCAGCACCATGGCAATATTTCCGTGCAGTGCCAACTGTCGTGCGTAATAGCCTATCGATCCGGTAGATGATCGGGTGTTGTGCGTGTTGACCAGTGCAATACCGCAATTTTGTACAAGTTGCCGGGCAGTGACCGTGGCTTTGTTCATTACAAACATGCCGGTGTGGCCGGCACCGTCAATGGTTGCGATGGCTGCAGAGCGATGTTTGATTTTTATGTCGGAGCAATTGTCGTCAGGCAGTACCGTACGTTCCCTTATTTTTACCAGTCCCTGTGTGCCATTTCTTTTTTGCGCATACATCAGGACATCAGTGACTATGGCTGCTTCTTCGAGGTTGAGTCCAAGGTTCTGCAACGCGGTTGTCACCTGTGCACAAAGTTGATCCAGGGGAACTGTAATATTCATTATTCTTCCACCGGTTTCATGTCTTCCAGTTCCTCTATGGTTTTCGGCCAGTCCTTTTTAAGCAGACGTGACAAAGAGCGGTCCGCCAGGACTTTGCCCTGTGTCTGGCAACGAGGGCAATAGTTAGTTTCATTGTTGGCGTAGCGGATTCTTTGTATCTGTGTTGTGCAAACCGGGCAGGGCATTTGATAGCGCCCGTGTACTGCCATGTCATCCTTGAACGCAGTGACTTTAGATGGAAATTTAGCTCCGGCTTCAGCGCGCAGTTTTGCCGTCCAGCGCTCCAGTGTTCGCGTACAGCTGTCAAACAACTGAGCGATTTCTGCATCGGTAAGTTTTTGCGTTTGCTTTACCGGCGACAGGCCAGCGGCGTGGAGGATTTCGTCTGAGTAGGCGTTGCCAATGCCACTGAACAGAGACTGATCGGTTAATGCGCGTTTCAATGTGTGGTTGCGCAACGTCAGGCGTGCGCTGAATGCTGACAGGTCGATGTCGGCGATTTCCAGACCACCCCGATCCATGGCCATCATTTCTTCGACACTCGAAAAAAGATGCAGCGATGCCCGGCGCTTGCTACCCGCTTCCGTCAACAGCAACGTGCCCTGATCAAAGCTGAACTGTGCCATTGATTTACGTTTGGGGATCTTGCCATCAGCATCAACCCACTGGAATCGACCAGCGATCATAAGATGGATCACCATGCAGTGACCGTTGTCGAATTGAAACCCGATGCGTTTACCGATGCGTTGAATTTTTTTAAGCCGCTTGCCTTTGATGTCGTGGATGGTTGGCGCTACGGTTCTGAGCAAAAACGGGCTGCCAAGTGCAACATCACTCAGCACAGCGTCTCGTAGCCGGCTTGATAACGCATCAATATACAGCGTGATGTCAGGGAGTTCGGGCATCCGGGTGTTCGGTTGTGGCCTGTTGTTATGGCAACAGACCACAGATGGGTTGTCAAATACACGGCCTGTTCGGCCTTCAGTATTTATTCGGCCAGTTGGATTAGCAGTTTGCCATCTTCTACCCGGACATCTTCGATGCCGTCGGCGAAAGATTTCCAGAAACCGTCGCCGCCGCCGAATTCACGCACAAGGTCGATATTTTTCAGGCCGCCGAGCCATGCGTTAGGGATAGGTACTCCCCACACACTGACCCCTTTCATTACTACTACGGGTCTATCCCCGGAATAGGACAGCTCTGTACCGCTGCTTACCTTTAGCGTTTTGCCGCCCAGAAACGGGAAGTCCGGGTCCATATCAATAAGCAATTTGACGCTTGCTATGTTGTCAGAAAGATCAATGACTACTTGCTCGGCCAGATCGGTATTTTTTGCCAGCAACGCATTGAGTTCCCTTTCGGTCAGTTCGATGCGACGTTTGCTGTTGTCTTCGGCGTATACCTCAGGTTGCATGTTGTCCGCAATATCAGAATTGTTGTCGAGTGTCAGCGTCGTGGAAGTTTCGGCCTTGTCGTCGTCCGGTGTGACACCAAAGTCCCCCAGTGCATTGAGCTTTCGGGATAACTCATTCTCTTCGGCGGGTTTTAGCTCAACGGGCTTGAAGTCTCTGGAAAACAATTGGCTATTGATCGCCCAGATCGTACCACCGATGGTGATGACAATTGTTAACAACAACAGCCCGATGACAGGTAAGCAGCCGAGGCCACGTTTTTTCGGTTCTCTGTATTGTTCGTCGTTACTTCTTGTCACCGGGGCCTACCTCGCTTCAGAGCGGTAATGGTTGTTGTGTTGGTCAGGGATAGTCTCACGAAACAAAGGAACGCAGCCGATTAGCGGGTAAAACATAATGTCCGCTATCACGACTTCGGGTGCCTCGTTCCGGCAGGGATCTTGCAATCCTCGGCCCCCTTTTGAGTTGTTTGTGGGGCAAAAAATCGCTGAAAATTAGCGAACAGTGACCTATAGGTAACTGTCGGGAACACAAAACTAATTTTAGAGTGTAGTTGTGGCGAACTATTTCGCTGAACCCGTCTGCTGTGACAAGCGGCTCCTGATGACCTTAACAAAACAGATAGGCCAATAAGAAGTGTCTGAAACCCTTTCCAATAGCGCAGCGTCTGGCTGGCAGCCCTACTTGCCACCAGGTCGTGGTGGAAAATTGCCGTGGCCAACTGGCAGAGTGTGGATGTGGGCGCTAATGGCGTTGTTGTGCACTGTGCTCGCGACTATTGCCTGGGGTGTGCCTTTCGTAGAGTCGCGCCTGGATCGACTGAGCAGGGCCCGGTTACTGAGTGCAGGTGTCGATGCTTCAACCCTTAACTTGCGTTGGGACTATCGCAACCTGACTGTTAACGGTGAATTGCCACCGAATGTCGATGTAGGCAAGCTGACGGATATTCTGCGTCAGGGTATGGGACAGGATTCGGCATTGTTTGCAAAGGGCATAAGACACCTGCAGATCGATGTAAACCCTGCTTCAGTTGTGCAAAACCCTCTGCTGCCTGTGCCTGATGAAACCGATCTTTCGGTTGCTGTCAGGGTGGAAAATAATACTGCCATACTTGACGGGATGGTGCAGACACAACAGCAGCGACAAGTACTGCTGAACGCGTTGCTCGAGTCTGGAACCGAAAGTATCTCAGACAATCTGGATGTTCTGGAGATCAATACCCCCACCAGCGGAGGTGATGCGAAGGTGAAAGCGCTGGCCGGTATTCTGGCTGAATCAGGTCCTGATAAGGCATCCAGTCTGATTGCGAATCTGGACGAAGATAATCTTAACTATCGTATAGACGCTAACGATTCGATTGCTGCGAACGCTATTGAAGACGCTGCTGATGTAACCATGGTTGATTTCCAGGTGAATGGCGACACTAATACAAACGGCATCGCGGTCACCGCCGTTGATGTTTCAGCAAGCCGTGATGGCGATACGCTCACGCTGAGCGGGCTGGTCTTCTCGGATGAGCAACACAGACGTTTGTCTTTTGCGGCGAATGAAGCGATGGGGAGCCCGGATCAGGTTATTGATCAGTTGCAGGTAGTCCAACAGCAGGCGTTGTTGGTGGGAAGCGATGACCGGATTCAGGAGCTGGCTACGATTGTTGCGCGATTCACATCGGATGTCAGTGGCGAAGTACAAATGCGCGGGACCCGGTTGTCCGTCAATGCATCGGTGAATAGCGAAAACGTTAAAAGCGAATTGCAGGAAGTGATGGCATCGGCTCGCAGCAGTGGTTTGAGTGTCGATGAAAATATTTATATATCGGGCGACAGCGACACGGATGATGAAACTGCCTTACAAGAAAGCCTGGACAAGCTAGCGTGGCAGGTACAGGAATACGTGGCGTTCAATAGCGGTAATTCAACGCTCGATAACGGCTCAAGAGACACTTTGGATCTTGTAGCAAGTGTCATTAATTCCTACCCTCAATTGCAGGTGGAAGTCGAAGGTCATACTGATAATGTCGGTCGTGACTCTGTCAACGAAGACCTCAGCAGAAGAAGGGCACTGGCTGTAAAAAGTTATCTGGTGGGCCAGTCAGTAGCAGAAAGCCGGCTGGTCGCTGTTGGCTATGGGCAGAGAATGCCGATAGATACTAACGACACACCAGAAGGTAGAAAGAGAAATCGTCGCGTTCATTTTAACGTGGTGAAACAATGATCAACCAACTAACGACAAAAGAGTAAACACTATGCCATGGGTTATTTGGGACATACTGGTACCGATGCTGGCCACCTTTGTAATTGGGCTGGGGACTGGCTGGCTTTTGTGGCGCTGGCGCAGGCAAAAAGGTGGTGTTGCCGCTGCTACAAATTCACAGGCCTCATCCACATCGGTCCAGGAAGTAGATGATTCTGTAAATACAGTACTTATTGAAGAGCGCGATAATGCTGTGGCGCGGGCAGATGCCGCACAAAGCGAACTCGAAATCCTCAAAGGTCAAATCGATCTGAGTGTGATGGGTGGTGATTCTGCAGATTTACAAGTACAGAGTGTGGTCGAGGAACCCGATCAGCAAATATCCACAGAGGAAGTCGATGCACTTACTCGTGAGCTTGAAAAAGAAAAGGCGGCCAAAGCAGAGGTGGAACGTTCGCTGGTTGATCTCAATACTCGCTATAAAAATTTGTCGGTTCGTCTGGAAGATGAGATTAGCGGTGATGATGCTGACAGTCTAAAAGAAGCTGCAGCGCTGGAAAGCGATTTCGAAAAAGCAAAAGCCAGGATTGCCAGCCAGGAACTTGAGTTAAAGCAGTGGCAAGATAAAGAACAGACAGCGAAGCAACAGCACCAGCAGGAGATTGCGCTTAGAGACGCTCAGTTGAAGCAGGAACGCGCTGAAAGAGAAGATGTACGAATGCAACTGGCGCGCGAGAAACTGGCTAATGAAAATCGTGTCGTTAGCGAGAAAAGTGTTGCGACAGATAATAATGTTAGTGTCAGGGAGTCTGGTAAAGTACATCAATTGTCAGGCTACAATTCCAGCCAGACCGAGAAAGGATCGAGCCAGACATCATATGATCCTGATGCCCAGAGCACGGCATCAAATACCGTCAATTCTGCAGGTGGAATAACACAAAGCCCGTCGGAAGCAGGGCAGGTGAAACCCTCCGCGTCAGTCGTGTCTGCGGGTTTGCAACAATCATCTTTAGGTAGTGCAGCATCATCGCACGGCAGTGTTGCTGTTGATCATCGTGTGGAAGAAGATCTGGCTCCGGCCGAAGAAGACCCGATGGAGGTTATAAAGGATGATGCGGTTGCTGATGAAGCCGTTGAAGATCTTAAAGAAGAGCAGGCTGTACAGGAAAAATTGTCTGGTGTGACCGGCAGAGATAATGCGGTACCCGCGGTGGAAGCGCGGACACAGCAAAACGTTACATCCATAAACACGGCCACTCGTAAACCGGTCGCAAAGAAAAAGGGCACCGCCTCCGGCTATGTACCGGCAGCGTGGTCAGTGCCTGAAAAAGCACCACTCAAGTCCGAACGCGATGATCTGCAGGAAATTAAAGGTGTCGGTCCGGTGCTTGAAAAACTATTGCATAAAACCGGTATTTATCATTTTCGCCAGGTAGCGTTACTTGATAAAAAAGGGGTTGCCGAACTGGACAGCCAATTGCCGCAGTTCTCGGGCCGAATTCAACGAGAAAAATGGGTGCAGCAGGCGAAAACATTGCATCGGGCAAAGTATGGTGCGGCTGCTAAGTAGCACGTACGGAATTTCAGAAGCAGGTTCTGGCTAGTGTTCAGAGCCTGTGCTTTTGTGTGTGTGGGTTGTGTGGGTTAAAGGGCCACTGTTTTACAGTGAAGTCAGTCTCGCCAACCAACCAGACAATCGGTATCTCTGATGGCTTGAAGTAACGGAAAGCTTTTCGGAATTATTTTTATATCGATCGATTTTTTCTTAAAAAACCCTGAATTAATTTTGCCGTGAAGGGTGGCTTTTAACTGATCATAATCACATTCGTTATCGACAACGGCGAATAGCGTCAGGTTGGGTGAGTTATTCAACCCAAACTCAATAACGTCTGGCAGGTGCGCTTCTCGAATGGCTTCCATATCAGCCATTGCACTGGAAATCTTCTTAACCAATGACTGTTCGGTCGGTTCCGATGGTGCGAGTACAATGTAATTTGTATGAGCAGTGATTGTATCCATAGAGCTACCGCGAGAAGTTAGTTTAATTCGTCTATCGTTGGAATAGCAGATTGTGCACCGGGTTTAGTGCAGGCAAGTGCCGCGGCCTTATTCGCTATTCCGCAAGCTTTTTCCAGTGTTTTGCCCTGTGCAAGCATAGTACCCAGGTAACCTGCAAATGTATCTCCGGCTCCGACAGTATCTACGGCTGCTACAGACTGGCCAGCGATTGCTAAAGGGCCTTCTTTAGCATCTGCGATCGACACACCTTCGGCACCGAGGGTCAGGACCACAGTAGTATTCAGATAATCGGCTATGTTGTGAGCTAGCTGTCCTGTCTGTGTTATTGAAAAGTCCGTCGCAAGCTGTGCTGCTTCGGTTTCGTTAAGCAGCAGAATATCCACTGAGTCGAAAAACTTGCGAGGCAGTGTTTGATAGGGAGCCAGGTTTGCGATCACTTTAGCATTGCCTGCCTTCGCGGTTGTGGCGCACGCGGTGACGGCTGACAGCGGTACTTCGAGTTGCAGTAAGACCACATCGTCCTGTGTGAAGCTTAATTTTTCTGCCTGCTCGATGGTGACACCCCCATTGGCCCCCGGAATGATAACGATCTGGTTTTCGCTGCTGGCATCGACAAAAACAAACGCACAGCCTGTCGGGCCAGGTACAGTAGAAATGCCTTCCAGATTAACACCGTCAGCTTTTAGGAAGGCAAGCGCCTGGTCGGCAACTTCATCAGTACCGATGGCGCCAATCATTGACACTTCAGCACCGGCCCGGCGGGCGGCGATGGCCTGATTTGCACCTTTGCCACCGGGTGTGAGTACAAGGCGATTGCCGATAGTGGTTTCACCGGCTGCCGGCAGTTGTTCAACCGTACAGGAGTAGTCGATATTGATGGAGCCAAAAACGTGGATCATATGATTAACGGTCATCTGTGAGAGCAGTTATCGATCATGGGCAGTGACGCATGCCATGACACTGTATGATGGAGCAATCCTTAAAACCAAAACGATACCATGGGCTCATCTTTTACTGCACCCCAATTTAGAAAGAAAGCACTGCTGAGTCAGGGGCTTTTGCAAAAGGATTCATTTGGCCGGGGTAAGCCCGCTGTGCTGAATGCAATAGAGCATTTGGGCTATGTACAAATTGACACCATTTCAGTAGTCGAGCGAGCACACCATCATGTGTTGTGGAGTCGCGTATCGAATTATAAGCCGGCCATGCTGGCAGAGTTAGTCGCAGGTAAACACGTCTTTGAGTACTGGTTTCACGCCGCTGCCTATCTGCCAATGCGTGACTTCCGGTTCGCCCTGCCGCGTATGGAAGCAATTAAAAGTGGCAAAAAACACTGGTTTGAAAATACCGACAAATCTCTAATGAAAAAAATCTGCCGCCGTATTAAAGACGAAGGGCCGTTAATGGCGCGAGATTTCGAGGACATTAAAGGAAACAATGGCTGGTGGGAGTGGAAGCCAGCAAAGCAAGCGCTGGAGCAATTGTTTATTCAAGGTGATCTGATGGTCATCGGTCGTAAAGGATTTCAGAAACAATACGATCTGATGGAAAGAGCTTTGCCAGCCAATGTGGATCAACGATGCCCGGATATTATTGAGCAAGCACAGCACTTTGTCGATGTGACTTTAAGGGCGCATGGTTTTGCGGCGATCAAGTCATATACCTACCTACGCAAAGGCGCAGAGATCCGAAAAGCGGTTAAGGACTTATTAGAACAAGCGGTACTGGATCGAAAACTGGTTAAATCGCATTTGCCATGTGAGACGGTTGTTTATTGTGACCCGCTGATGGCCACCAGAAAACGTTCGGCGGATAGAGTGATTCTGCTATCACCGTTTGACAACTGTGTGATTCAACGCGAACGCTGCCGGAGGATATTTGGTTTTGATTATCAGATTGAATGTTACGTACCGGAGCCGAAAAGACAGTATGGCTATTTTTGCTTGCCAATCTTGTATCGGGATCAGTTTGTAGGCCGTGTGGACTGTAAGGCCAATCGAAAAACAGCGGTACTTGAAGTAGTGGCATTGCACCTGGATGATAGCGCCGATGAATCGTTAATAATTCAGTTATCAGCTGCACTTACTGCTTTTAAAGACTTTAACCAGTGTACCAGTATTAAATTGCACAAGGTTGTACCGACCCGCGTAAAGTTACCGCTGCGCAAAGCACTGGAACAAATGAACGGGTAAGGCAGCACAGCTGCCTTACCCGATAACAGAGGATCTTAAGACAATACAGACTCTGGAGATACGAAACTCATACCCAGCGCTTCTGCTACCGGCGCGTTAGTGATCGCCCCGTGATGCACGTTTAATCCTTGCAACAGATGCTCGTCATTTTGCAGGGCTTCTTTGTAGCCTTTGTTGGCCAGTGCCAGTGTGAAAGGCAGTGTGGCGTGGTTCAGAGCATGTGCTGAAGTTGTAGCGACTGCCCCGGGCATGTTAGCAACGCAATAGTGAACCACATCGTCAACGATGTACGTAGGATCCTGGTGAGTCGTGGCCTTTGATGTCTCAAAGCAGCCACCCTGGTCGATCGCGACATCCACCAGTACGGAACCCGGTCGCATAGTACCAAGCATGTCACGAGTCACCAGCTTAGGAGCAGCTGCACCCGGGATAAGCACTGCACCAATAACAAGATCTGCATTGGCTACATGTTGCTCGAGAGCAGAGCGAGTTGAATAAACCGTTGCAATACGGCCATCGAACTGTGCATCAAGCTCGCGCAATCTGTTGATAGAGCGGTCCAGCACAGTAACGTTCGCATTCATACCGACGGCCATTTGAATTGCGTTAGTGCCAACTACACCACCACCGATGACAAGTACGTTGGCTGGAGCAACTCCTGGAACACCACCTAATAGTTTTCCAGCTCCGCCATTGGATTTTTCAAGGCAGGTAGCTCCGGCGTGGATAGACATCCGGCCAGCTACTTCTGACATTGGCGCCAGCAGTGGTAAGCCACCGTTGTTGTCCGTCACTGTTTCGTAGGCGATGGCCACTGATTCTGATTCAACCAACAGATTGGTTTGGGTCGGGTCAGGGGCAAGGTGGAGATAGGTAAAAAGGATCTGGCCCGGGCGCAGCATTTTGCATTCAACTGGCTGGGGTTCTTTTACTTTGACAATCATGTCTGCTTCGGCGAATACGTCTTCCGCGCTTTTGGCAATTGTAGCGCCGGCATCGATGTAGGACTGGTCACTTTCACCAATACCGGAACCTGCGCTGGTTTGCATCATGACAGAGTGACCGCTGGCAACGAGCTCGCGCACGCTGACCGGTGTCAGGCCAACTCGATATTCGTGGTTTTTTATCTCTTTTGGTACACCGATTAACATGGAACGCTCCTACAGTTGTTGATGGCTTTTCTATAGCTCTACGGCTGGATTTTGCCAGTGGTTAGCACTAAAACTTGATGAGTGCGGTATGATTTACGAGTTTAGGAGGTATTTACCGGATAAATAACCTGAAAAATTCATAAATGCCATATATATTATTGCTGAATTATGAAATGCCGCAGATACATCTGAAATGACACTGAAAAAGCTGGATAGGATCGATCGAAGGATTCTGGATGAGCTGCAAAAAAACGGACGGATTTCCTATGTTGATCTGGGTGATAAAGTCGGTCTGAGTACCTCCCCGTGCCTTGAGCGGGTAAAAAGGTTAGAGGTAGATGGTTATATTTCGGGTTACACCGCGATACTGAATCCTGAGCTATTGGCCGCTGGCCTGATGGTCTACGTCGAGATAAAGCTCGAATACGACAGTAAGCAGATTTTTGAACAGTTCAAACAGGCGGCGTTGCGTATTCCTTATCTGCTTGAATGTCATTTGTTGTCCGGAGACTTTGACTACCTGATGAAGATTCGCGTTGCGGATATGGCTGAATACCGGCAGCTTCTGGGCGAAATTCTGCGCGATTTGCCCGGTGTCAGAGACACTCGTTCCTACATCGTTATGGAAATTATCAAAGAGTCCACGCGATTATCGACAGATGTTAGGAATTAGGTTTGCGAGTGCGTACAAAAACTGTGATGGCGGGCAAGTAACTGTGCCGGTTTGGTGCCCCCACAAGGGTTAAAATAGGGGACCAGCTGGTGGTAAGTGGACTTACAGACTGGAGATTTTAGCCCTTAAGTGACCGTGTGACGTTATATTGTCACTCGGGTGAAAGACAGCGCAGTAGTTGATAATGAAAAAACCTAACGACGAAATCAGCGGATACAGCAAGGCCAGCAGACGTCGGCGTCTGAGCAAAGCGTTGCCTGGCGGTGGTGAGTTAACTCTGGTAAAAGCGCCGGACTCTGAAGAGCATTTTCTTCGCGCAATGGAATTGCGGCGTGGCGCTGAAGACACCCCGATGGACGAAAATGCGGCGGTGGAACTATTACAGCTGGCTGCGCAACAAAAACATCGGGGCGCGAGTGCGGCGATTGCCCTCCTGTGTGAAGGCAAGTTTCCGCAGGAAGTGCGCGACGAACATTTTAACAGGGCAAAGTCCTGGATTGAAAAACAGTCACAGAGCCGAGATGAGTGGGCGTCTGTGTTTATGGGCACCATGTACTTCGACGGACAACATGCCGAACAGAACTATGAAAAAGCAGCTCAGTATTTTCAGATAGCAGCGGACCAGGGCAATTCCTGCGCGCAAGGCTTTCTGGGTTATATGTATTCAGCAGGCCACGGTGTGCTGCAGAATCGTCAGGCGGCGGTTAATTACTATCGAGCGGCATCAGAGAAAGGACACGTGGTAGCGCAGTTTGATCTGGGTGTGTGTTACACGCAGGGGCTCGGTGTGCCGAAAGATAAAAAAGAGGCCGTTAAATGGTTCAGCCTGGCTGCTGAGCGTGGTGATGTACATGCGCAAGTGATGCTGGCGAAAATGTACACCACTGGAAACATGGTATCGCAGGACGATCAGAAGGCCGTGCAATGGATGAAGCGTGCAGCCGATAATGGTCACGCGATGTCCCAGTTTGATCTGGGTATCTGCCACCTGAACGGGGTCGCAGATCATCAGAACTATTCCGTTGCGATGCAGTGGTTTCGTAAGGCCGCAGAAGGTGGTTTTGCGCAGGCACAGCTTGATCTGGGTATCGGTTGTGCGGTTGGCCTTGGGGTGCCCAAGGATGTTTATCAGTCAGTTTACTGGCTTCGTATGGCTGCCGATCAGGACAACGCTGCCGCACAGTATAATCTGGGCCGCATGTACGAACACGGTCTGGGAATAGACAAAGACGAAGAAGAAGCAATCAAGTGGTACCGAAGATCAGCTGAGCGTGGAAACAGCAGGGCGCAGACAAATCTCGGTTTACGTTATGCACACGCCAGAGGTGTGAAGAAAAACATGCGACGGGCGTCTAAGTGGTTCGAGCGCGCTGCCGAGCAAGGTGATTCCAGAGCGCAATATAATTTGGGTGTTATGCGACAGAATGGCTGGGGAAGCTGGGATGACAAGGCCAGTATCGCAGATGCGAAAAGGCTTTTTGAGTCTGCTTCCAAGCAAGGCTATCGACGTGCGACAGCAGCGCTCGCAAAACTTCAGGCTGAGGTTTCAGAATCTGCTTGAATGGTAGGTTTTTATTGAAAGACCGACTAATCATCAGTCAAAGAAATTTACGGTATAGCCCGACAGCCCGTTCTTAAGAAAACTTCTATCTCACAGATGTAACCGCTTTCTTCATTCTGCAATGCAAGTGTAGCTCTTCGTAGAAGCACACGGACCAATCATTTGGTCCGTGTGTTGTTGAGTTGCATGTCTAGAAGTTCAGTGAAATATCCCGATGATCCGCATCACAGGCAGCTACATAGAGCGCCTGTTTCTTGCTGAGCCTGGATTGCTGTCTGATACCAATGGTCGATCGGATAGACTCTTCATACTCGGCTATCGGTGCGGCTAATGTAGTTGCTGCTTTCGCACGCCACTGCATTTGATCGTTGTATTCCTGTTGTGCTTTATCAAGCGCTTTCAACGCCTTTTCTTTGCTTGGCTTTTTCGCTTTGACGGCTTTACGGGCTTTTGATATTTCACTTTTTATTTTCGATGCCCCCTCTACCTTACCGAACAGCTTACTGGTTACGGATAGCACATCGACCGAATCAGCCGGCTCGTTGTCATTAACGTGATCGATCATCCTCTGGATTTCACCGTCGAGAGCTGTAAGTGCATCGGTACTGGCCAGTGTCGCTTGTAATTCGGCGATGGGGTTGTAGCCTTTGTCCGCGGCGCGCCGATAACTGGTGCGATGGTCTCTTTCAGTTTTTTGCAGTGCTGTGAAGTCTGATCGGGCCTGATCCCAGTTGTCCGGGGTTGTGGCTTCGATGTCTGCCTTAGCCTGAGTCAGTTCGGCAATATGCGCCTCAATTTCTGTAGCAGTGCCTTCAGGGGCATTTTCCGGCAGACGCCGTAGTTGAGTGGACAGTTCTTTTATCTCGGCCTCGTAGCCACTGGCGCCGGTACGAACATCACGAGCTGCTTCGTGCAATGGCCGAAAGTCGATTGATGCATCGTCGATAACTACGCCAGCGGTGTTGGCTTCTGCTAACAGGCCAAAGGTCTTGTCGGCCTCGTCAAAGCTGTCGGTAACAGACTTCGCGAGTTTCTTCGGCAAGATGCTGTAGTCAAGGCCACGTGCCTTTTCAATGGCTGCTTTTAGAGCAGGTGTGTTTTCATTGAGTTCACGAGTCACGTATTGCTCGACGCAATGTTGTAGTTTCGGGTTGCGTGGTGGTGGTGCGGTTTCGGCAGTGAGTTGTAGTCTCTTCGGCAGGTAGTTAACCAGTTGCGGGTAGTAACCGACGATACCAAGTGCCATCAACTGCAACGCGATAAAAGCAATGACACCTTTATACATTTGAATCGTTTTGACGGCGGCTGGTGCTACCCCGCGCATATAGAACAGTGCAAAGCCGAATGGAGGTGTCAGAAACGATGTCTGGATGTTCAGACCAATCATGACGCCTAACCATACTGCGGTGATATTGGCTGACGGGTCGGCAAGTAGAATAGGCGCGACAATCGGCACAACGACAACGGCAATTTCAATAAAGTCGAGGAAGAAACCCAGTACAAAAATAACAGCCATAACGATGATGAATTTTGTCCAGAAACCACCGGGTAAAGCGTTGAGATAATCACGTACCAGTTCCTCGCCACCGAAGGCGCGAAAAGCGGCAGTCAGCATAGCCGCACCCAGCAAGATAATAAAAACGAGCGAGGTAGTTTTCGCGGTCTCGATCATGACTTCATAGAGGGTGTTGTTTATCCGCATAACGCGAATGCCGCTCCAAAGTAACGAGATCAGCAAGCCTGCAACCGCAATGGCTGACAAGGTGATACCCAGTCGATCATGATCCGTTTTAATGTCTTTGATGTTGTTATCAAACATCACCAGAACAATACCGATCCCAATCAACGAAACTATCGCAAGTATGGCTGGCAGGTAAATGCCTCTGCCATCTTCTTTCAGTCGATAACCTGCCATAAGCAGAGCGCCGGCCGCACCGATAGCACCGGCCTGATTGACCGTTGCAATTCCGCTGATGATTGAGCCCAGTACCAGGAAAATCAATGTCAGAGGTGGCACCAGAGTAGCTAATACCTGAACCAGAAACGCGCGATCGTAGCCCCCGATAGTGCGCACCGCCGGTGCGTTCTTGGGGCGTATGAGTGCATAGATTAGGATATACGCCATGTACAGACAGACCAGGACCAGGCCGGGAATAAATGCCCCGAGGAACATTTCACCTGCACTGGTTGAGCCGACGTCAAATTCCGATGGCATTGAGATCTCACCGGTCGATACTTTATACAACGCCTTGCGCGCGGTGCTTGCCTGATCGGTAGCGCTGGCTAGCTGATCTGCCAGAATAATAAGAACAATGGACGGCGGTATGATTTGGCCAAGCGTCCCGGATGCGGCAATGGTGCCTGTGGCCAATGACGGAGAATAGTTATTACGCAGCATTACCGGCAGGGAAATCAGGCCCATCGCCACAACGGTGGCTCCAACGATACCAGTGGTTGCGGCGAGTAGTGCCCCGACAAAAACCACTGAGATACCAAGACCACCCGGGACCGGACCAAACAGCTGGGCCATGGTCATTAACAGATCTTCTGCAATCTTGGAGCGTTGCAGCATAATGCCCATAAAGATAAATAAGGGAATCGCAATCAGGGTGTCGCGTTCGACCTCCCAGTAAATGCCCCTTAGATTAGTTACGCCGGCTGAGAGCCATTGGCTCGGTCCTCCCTGCGCAAAGTAGGCATCAGGGCTGCCGCCGAATACATACCCGCAGGCAGCGGCAACAGCAATTGTGATAATGGCAGAACCTGGCAGGGCGAAAGCAACCGGATATCCGGAGCCAAGAGCAATTGCCAGAGTGATAAGCAGTAACGCCAGAAAGACGAGTTCCATAATTTTTCTCCGTCTAGTGCGCTATTTCGGTGGCGACTTTTCGTCCACCGGGTAACTGACGATAATCAGCACAGGACTCGAGGAACTGTGCAATAAACTGTAAGAGCATCGTGATGGCGAATACGCCGAGAAAGCCTGCCATCAGATATTTTGTGTACATGCCGAAACCCGACTGGGACACTTCGAAGTTTGCCAGAGGACCGTAAATAATGGCCGCCTTACCACCCAGGCCGATGATGATTATTGTCCAGCACAGGGTAATGCCGAAGGCGAGTGCACCAAATGCATTTACAAAACCTTTACTGCGTTGTTTCATGCCTGAGTAAAAGATGTCTACTCTTACATGTCCTTCCTGCAGCAACGTATAGGCACTGGCGAACAGAAAAAGGGCCGCGTACCAGAAGCGCACCAGGTCACCCATAAAAGCTTGTTCATAACTAAAAATAAATCGGGTAATGACGATAGCCAGTTCGGCGATGACGATCAGCAAAGCAAACCAGTGAAATCCTAATGTGCGGGTAAACGCACCGAAGACAAAACCAAGTGCCAGCAGTGGCACGTGTACGGTAGGTCCGCGGAACTGGGGACGGGCCAGATCTTTGGCCAGCTGTTCGTTGACGATATTGATCAGGAAGCCTTCAACCCGAAGGAACGAAATAACCATATCTGCCAGACCGATAAATACAACTCCCCAGAATAAAGATCGAATCAGATAGGTATTAAAGCGGGTGATTGTTGCGGCATCTGCGCGCAAACTGCGCGGTTTTCCTTTTACAAAAAACCAGGCGGCGGCGAATGCGGCAACATAGATGAGAATCTGTGCCCAGGATCGCCAGTCAAAGTCGCCGGAGATTGCGTTCGCAACGCCGGGCCATTTGAGTGCGTGAACCAGTGTGTTGTTTACGAGGTATGCGACCAGGTAGGCCAGCATCATCCAGCTAAAAAGGCGACTCAGGGTGTCTGCACTGCTGGGGCGTGGGTTTGCAGTTTCCATCGCGGCTGCTCTGTTTGTTTAGTTTTTCAAAGGATCTAAACGACCGTACGCTGGAACAAAACCGAGCAGGCTATTGGCAAGTCATTAGTGTCAGGCGTGAAGAGGTCGTTTGTTATTATTCTATTACAAAAAACGGGGCGGTCCAGCCGCCCCGTATACCACTTTTTACTACAGATCCAACACGCGGTTGCGCTGATTGGAGAAGCCGATTTCGGCCAGCTTCAGGTATGAGCCCATTTCACGCAGTCCGGCTTGAAAGCTGTCATCAATCTTCGCAGCCAGCGCACTGTGATCGCGAGTCTCTTCGAAGACTTCCGCAGCGGCTTCGCCAAAGCTGTCGTAGATTTCATCGTTAAATGAACGCAGCTCAACACCGTGGTCATTGACCATGCGTGAGAGGTAAGCACCGTTATTGGCAATTGCCTCTTCCGGCTGTGCAGCATTTTCTTCCATGCATGCAGCTTCGATGATGGCTTTTTCGTAGTTGCTGCGCTTGCCCCACCATTCAGCGTTCATGCCGAATGCAAGACCACCGCCTGGCTCATGCATGCCTGGTGAGTAGTAGTATTTAGCAGCTTCGTAGAACTTCATGAAGTAGTCATTGTAAGGACCAACCCACTCGGTGGCGTCGATCGCACCGGAAACCAGATTTTCGTAAATTTGGCCACCCGGCAGTGAAACCGGAGACGCGCCCAATTTCGCCATGACGTCGCCGCCCAGACCAGGGATACGCATTTTCAGACCTTTAAGGTCATCAGCGCTTTCGATCTCTTTGTTGAACCAGCCACCCATTTGAGCACCGGTACCACCACAGGTCAGTGCTTTAAGGCCAAACTCGCCTGAGAGCTCATCCCATAGTGCCTGACCGTCTTTAAATTTGATCCAGGCGTTCCACTCTGGTGTTGTCATGCCAAACGGCACAGAAGTGAAGTATGCGAAACCCGGGTGCTTGCCTTTCCAGTAGTAGTCAGCAGCAATGTAGGCCTGGCTGTTGCCAGCAGCGACTTCGTCAAATACGTCGAACGCGCCAACACGCTCGCCGGCAGCGAAGTATTGTGTTTCGATTTTGCCTTCCGAAAGTTCGGTGATTCGTGCAGCTAGTCGCTGGGCACTTAATCCGAGACCCGGAAAGTCACGTGGCCAGGTGGAAACGATTGTGAGTTCTGTTTTCGACTGGGCAATCGCTGGTGCAGAAGTGATGGTCCCGGCTGCGGCGGTTGCTGCGGCTCCGGCAACAGCACCGGTCTTGATAAAATCGCGTCTTTTCATTGTCAGGTATGCTCCAACATGTTGTTTTCTTTAAACTAATCGCGTTGCAATGGCGAAGTACTCCGGGATCGTACTCAAACCAGACGGCGTCGCCAAAATGGAAATTGCCGTTGGAGGGTAACACTTTTTTACCTTCATTGGGCCATTTGGGCGGATTCTGGATGTGTCTGAGCGAGCAGAATTTAGATTTGATTTAGTGAGTTGTGATTTCGAGAATGGTTTGAAAAATTGTCGGGTCTTTTGTGTGTGTGAGAGCACCATCCGGCGGGAAGTGAAGGTCTTGCAGCCGCGATAGCCAAAATCGAAGTGCAGCCGCCCTGATCGCAATCGGCCAGGCGTTATTTTCGCTGGGATGCCATGGGCGGATAGATTGGTATCCCTGCAGTAGCGCTGCACCCCGTTCGGGATCGACTGTTCCGTCTGTGTGTCGACACCAGTCGTTGTAGGCAATTGCAATGTCGTACAGCATGCAACCGTTACAGGCGTAGTAGACGTCAATGATGCCGCTGATCTGATTGTTCTCGAAGAGTGCGTTATCGCGAAACAAATCAGCGTGGATGATGCTTTGTGGAAGAGTATCGAGAGTGCCAGCGCCTTGCAGAGCTAGCTCCTGCTTTAGAAGTGTTGCTTCTTGAGGACTCAGATGACTTAGCACCTGTTTGCCGGTGTTTTCCCGCCATCGGGCTCCGCGGGAATCGGCGCGATCTGACACGTAGTTTCTGCATGCCATATGCATGTGTGCCATTTGTTCGCCAAGTGCGCGGCAGTCCGCCGGGTTCACCTGAGTCTTGTCGGTGCCAGCAAGGCAGTTAACCAGCGTAGCGGGTTTTCCGGACAGCGTTCGGGTGTAATAACCGGTATCGGATTTCAGTGGTTTTGCGCAGGGAATGTCTGAGTTGTATAGATAGTCAAGCAGCTGCATGAACCACTCGACATCAGTAGCGCTCTCGTGTTCTACGATTGTGAGTACGTACCGGCCGCTGGAGGTGTCGACAAAATAGTTGGTGTTGGTAATGCCCGCCTGAATGCCGGTAAAACCTTCCAGCTTCCCCACGCTGAAGCCTTTCAGGAAGGATTCCAGTTGCGTGTGAGAAATCGATGTAAAAACTGACATGAGGGATGTGCAGCGCCGCTGTGAGTATTTTGCAGTCGCGCAGCCTAGGTGAGGTGGCGTTAGATTTCCATCGAAATGTCGTCGTTGGCAAAGACAGTGTCCATGTCTACGCCTTCGTAGAAGTCGAAAATTTTCTCGATCACTTTGTCCGGATCATCTTCAATGCTGAAAAGATCCAGGTCGCTCTCACTGATTGTGCCCATCGCCAGCATGGAATCACGCAGCCAATCGACAAAGCCGTCCCAGAATTCATGGCCGACCAGAATCACTGGTATTTTTCTGGATTTGCCAGTCTGTATAAGAGTAAGTATTTCCGCCATCTCATCCAGAGTGCCGAAGCCACCCGGCATCACAACGTAGGCCGAGGCATATTTGACGAACATGACTTTACGAGCGAAAAAGTACTTAAAAGTAATGGCGATATCTTGATAGGGGTTGCCGGATTGCTCGAACGGTAGCTGTATGTTGAGTCCCACGCTGGCAGATTTGCCTGCGAATGCGCCACGGTTCGATGCCTCCATGATGCCCGGTCCACCACCACTGACCACGGCAAACCCGGCGTCAGATAATTTGCGCGAGATCTCTTCGATTAACACAGAATATTTGTGGTCCGGAGAAAATCTGGCTGACCCGAAAACGCTGACGGACGGGCTGATCGCCGCCAGTTTTTGAAAGCCCTCTACAAACTCTGCCATGATCTGAAAAATCTTCCAGGATTCACGACTCAGCGCATGATCGATATCTGCGGATTGCCTGAGCTGTGGCTTGCGTTTGATGGGTGTTTTAGTCATGAAAATAATATCTGCATTGGACGTAGCAGAGACGCAGTCTCGCTGTTGCCGTAATATATCAGGTAAGGCTGCAATAATTAGGTGTCAGCGCTATCCGGTGGACGAACTTGATGGACCATGGATTGTAGCTGATGTTCCTTATCTTTCGCGGCTTGTTGCTAAAGTGTATTTACCCAACTAATCCTAAGGGTCTGAAATGTCTGAGTCTCCACCGCTGGTACTTGTCGATGGATCGTCATACCTGTTTCGCGCGTTTCACGCTCTGCCGCCGCTAACCAACAATGCCGGTGAACCAACGGGGGCGATGCTCGGCGTGGTGAATATGCTGCGACGCTTGCTTGAAACCTACAAGCCGACGCATATGGCAGTAGTGTTCGACGCCAAAGGCAAAACGTTTCGCAATGAAATGTATGCAGAGTACAAAGCGACCCGTCCACCGATGCCGGATGACCTCAGAGCCCAGATTGAACCGTTACATAATTTGATTCGAAGTATGGGGCTGCCGCTGCTGAGTGTGGTGGGTGTCGAGGCTGATGATGTTATTGGTACGTTGTCGCATATGGCAGCCAGGGAAGGTCAGAAAGTAATCATTTCAACCAGTGACAAGGATCTTGCGCAGTTGGTCAATGAGCACGTCACGTTGATCAACACAATGAGTCGGACAACACTGGATATAGAAGGCGTAAAAGAGAAGTTCGGTGTGCCACCTGATCGGATAATTGATTATCTGGCATTGATGGGTGACACCTCTGACAATATACCCGGCGTCGTAAAGTGCGGTCCCAAGACTGCGGTGAAATGGCTTGGGCTCTACGACAGTTTCGAAGGTGTGTTGGCACACGCCGACGAAGTAAAAGGAAAAATCGGCGAGAACCTGCGTGCAGCAATTCCGACGCTGCCGTTGTCTTATGAGCTGGCAACCATCAAGCTTGATGTTGAACTGGATAAGAGCATTGATCAGCTGACCATTGCCGAACCGGATAAAAAAACGCTGCGCACGTATCTGGAACGATTTGAATTTAAAGCGTGGTTAAACGAACTGGACGGTGCCAAGCCGGTCAAGTCGACTACTGCTCCGGCCATACCAGAAACTAAAAAAATCACCAAAAGAGATTATCAGGTGATTACTGATCAGCAGGCACTTGATGGCTGGATTGAAAAAATAAAATCTGCCGGTGTTATGGCGATCGATACAGAGACCACGAGCATCTATTACATGGATGCCGAGATTGTCGGGCTGTCGTTCGCAGTAGAAATGGGGGAGGCAGCCTACCTGCCGTTGGCACACGACTATGAAGACGCCCCGCTACAACTAAACAGAGATGATGTGCTGTCGCAATTTAAACCATTGCTTGAAAGTGAATCGATCAAAAAAATAGGCCAGAATCTGAAGTACGATCGCAATGTGTTGTTGAACTATGACATTGATCTGCGCGGCATTGAGCACGACACCATGCTTCAATCCTATGTGTGTGATGCGGCGGCAAATCGCCATGACATGGATGAGCTTGCAAAAAAATATCTGGACTTAAAAACTATTCACTTTGAGGACATTGCAGGTAAGGGTAAAAAACAGCTCACGTTCAATCAGATTGAAGTTGATCCCGCGGCCGAGTATGCGGCAGAAGATGCTGATGTGACGCTGCAGCTGCATAATGTTCTGTGGAAAATGCTGGAACCCGAACCAGAGCTCACTAAGGTATATCGGGAAATAGAAATGCCGTTATTGAACGTGCTTTCTACAGTTGAACGCGCCGGCGTTGAGATAGACGCAACAATGTTGGGGGAGCAGAGTAAAGAGCTTGCAAAAAGTATTGCTGAAATAGAAGAGCTGGCTTATGAGGATGCAGGCCGGGAGTTCAATTTGGGATCGTCGAAACAGATTGGTGAACTGCTTTATGAGGTTAAGGGTATTCCGGTGATCAGGAAAACGCCCAAGGGACAACCTTCTACTGCAGAGGACGTGCTCGAACAACTGGCGGCTGATTACCCGTTACCAAAGCTTATTCTCAAATATCGAAGTTTGAGCAAACTAAAGTCTACCTATACCGATAAATTGCCGCTGCAGATCAACGAGACGACAGGCCGTGTGCACACCAGTTATCACCAGGCAGTAGCGTCAACCGGTCGCTTGTCTTCGACCGATCCTAATTTGCAGAATATTCCAATTAGAACGCATGAGGGCAGGCGTATACGTGAAGCGTTTGTCGCACCGTCCGGCTATAAGCTGCTGGCGGCTGACTACTCTCAGATTGAGCTTCGAATTATGGCTCATCTGTCTGCCGATGAGAGTCTGCTGAATGCTTTTGCTAATGGTCTGGATATCCATAGCGCGACCGCCGCGGAGGTATTCGGTACCGCGCTGGATGATGTTGATGCTGATGGCCGGCGTGCCGCCAAAGCAATTAATTTTGGCCTCATCTATGGCATGTCTGCCTTCGGGCTGGCGCGCCAGCTGGATATCCCGCGGGGTGACGCGCAGCAATATATTGACTTGTATTTTGAACGATACCCCGGTGTGAAAAACTATATGAATTCCACCAAAATGAATGCGAAGCAACAGGGTTATGTCGAGACAGTATTCGGTCGACGTTTGTATCTGCCGGAAATAAATTCGAGTCGATATCAGATGCGCCAATATGCAGAGCGGACAGCGATCAATGCCCCGATGCAGGGTACTGCGGCTGACATCATCAAACGCGCAATGATTAATGTTGATCAATGGCTTCGCGATGAAAAAGTAGACGCACGAGTCATTATGCAGGTTCACGATGAACTGGTGCTGGAGGTTGCAGAATCAGCAGTTGCCACTGTCAGCCAGAAAATCAGTGACATCATGGTGCAAGCCGCGGATCTGACCGTGCCGTTGGAAGTCGAGGTTGGAGTAGGGGTGAACTGGCAGGAAGCACATTAACCGGCAGTTCTATAAGGCTAGCCGGGCGTTTATCATGAATCTGTTTTCATCGTCTTCTGCACAAGAGAAACACAAGCAAAAGAAATGCGTTGCTGTCTTATTAGCTGTAGCGCAGTTTTCCGGTGTTTATCGCACGTATAACCATTCACAACATTGTCACTACTGTTTCAAAGCGACTGGTGAATGCGCAACCGAGAGTTATCATTGAGTAAAAATCCTAACGATCGCCATGGTGCGACTACGGCTGCAAAAGCAGGGCATTTTCTGGATGTTCATAGTGGGGCTGTGACGCCGGAGATTCAGCTTTCGACGACCTATGCTCGAGACGATCGTTATCAGCTGATCAATGCGGCGAACGTTTACAGCCGCGATGATAATCCTACATTTATCCACGCAGAGCGCACGATCGCCGACCTGGAACATGGCGAAGAGTGCCGCTTGTTTGCCTCGGGGATGGCGGCGATTGCAGCCATCTTCTATACGCTACGCCCCGGCAGTCATATCGTAATTCCTGATTCCATGTACTGGGGGGCAAAAAGCTGGCTGCAAACGCACTGTGAGCGACAGGATATTACGATCACCGAGTACGACACCGCAGATGCCCAGAGCATAGACGCTGCAATAGAGGGTCACCTTAATACGCGAATCGTTTGGGTGGAAACACCATCGAATCCAATGATGCATGTCACTGACATCTCTCTGGCAGCCGAAATCGCACATGAGCACGGTGCCATGCTTTGCGTCGACAGCACCTCTGCCACCCCGGTGTTCACACGACCACTTGATCACGGTGCCGACCTGGTAATTCATTCGGCAACCAAATATCTAAACGGGCACAGCGATGTGTTAGCCGGTGCCATCGTAACGCGGGATGAACATTCCCTGTGGGAGGCAATTTGCTCGGAGCGCCATGATGCCGGTGCGGTACCGGGGGCTCTTGAGGCATGGTTGCTGTTACGCGGAATGAGAACTCTGTTTGTTCGGGTCAGAACGGCCTCTGACAATGCTCAGAAGATTGCCGATTTCCTGCAGCAACATCCAAAGATCGAGAAAGTCTACTACCCGGGTCTTGCATCACACCCCGGTCATGAAGTTGCCAGGAATCAAATGGAGGGTGGCTTTGGCGGAATGTTGTCCTTTGATGTACGCGGTGGAAAAGAGGCTGCGTTAGCGGTTGCGGGGAAGCTGCAGATCATCACCAGTGCCACGTCTCTGGGCGGTGTAGAGTCATTGATCGAACATCGGTATAGCCTGGAGCCTCTGGAAAATCAGATACCGGAAAACCTGCTTCGATTAGCGGTTGGTATCGAAGACCCGGAAGATCTGATCGCTGATCTCAGTGCTGCGCTTCAATAGACCTTACGTCGGCTGACTTCTTAGCCGAAGCTCCATAAAGAACTTCAAGTTGTGCGGCTGACAGTTTCCCGGCCATGAAGCTTTTGTCGCTGTCGATCAGTAGCCTGCCCGCCATCGCTTCCCGACCCAGCAGCATTCGATATGTCATGTGCTGGCGGTTGGTTAGAGAGACATCAATATTCCAGGTATTGCCATACAGGGTGAAAGGTGTATTTATGATTACGCGTTCCTCACCGGTGCCATTAGAACTTCTTATGATCCGGCGATCGGCTACTGGTGCTTCGCAGGTTATGGTGAGGTCAGAGTTCTGTTGCAAAGGATGAATACTGAACCTGACCCATTCACTGGCACGGCGGACGAATGGTTCGATATTGACCGCATGCAGAGACGATATTTTTGCACCTGAATCGACGCGCGCTTTGACGGCTGTGACGGCGAGGGCCGGGAAACAACACCACTCTTTCGCACCGATCAATAATTTTTCTGTAGTGTTTTGCATGCTGTGGTGAACGGTTACCGATCTGCTGATTCGTAAACTGATGGCAACGTCCGGTGATCCGGTCTGAATTGAACTGTGATCCACCGCAAGTTTTAAACCATCGAAAGCGATTACCGGTCTAAATGATCTGAATTGTTAGATTACAAATGCGTTTGCATCTATTCGTGATTGGCTTGATCAAGTACAAAGGTCGCTGAAATGGAAGACTGCTGTGCTAAGCCGGGAAAGGCTAACTGGAATAGTGCGACTGACAGAATAATTGACGCAAAAATGAAATAGCATGACCACGGTTGATACACTGAAAAACAACGTCCTTGTGGTCTATCACAAATTCGTGGTTCTGTTGTTTGAAGGTCAAAAAAGCTTGTGTCAATTCCACTTTAATCAATTGGCATACGGTTACTCTTAGCTCGCAACATAAATTTAGATAAGCCTTAAGATTTCTAAGAGAGTCAAAGGCAGAAAATTGCACTACGGACCATAAATGACAACAACAAAAACCAATTCTGGTGGAAAAATGAGTGAGCTTGGCGGCGGTAACTCATGCTACAGAGATCTGGGTACGTTATTTTCCAGTGCGGGCAGCTTCCTAAGAAAGCGTTATCGAAGTGCCCGCGATCTCAATGACGCAGAGTTTTTATCACTGTTCGATATACCGGAAGTGAATTCCCGTATAGACGACGGTTTTAATATCAAAGCAACTGCAGCTTTGCTAAACCACTTCCAGTCGCGGGTTGAGCAGGAAGACTGGCTGCACCCGCCGGAACAACTTGTTGATCTTGCCTTTGAATTATCTGACGCGAGTGAAGAAGAGCTGATCGCAAGAGCTGACCTGGTTCTGGACTACGATCTGGAATGGAGTGGCGTCCCGCCAGAGATTAATTCAGTGGGTGAAATCGATTGGCAGCGCAACATCCTTCAGAACCGGGATTGGCTGTTTCGTTTGAACCGGCACAGTTGGTGGCCGTTGCTCGGGCTCGCGTATCAAAGCAGTGGTGATGAACGTTATGCCAAAGCATTTGCACTACAGCTCTCGGCGTGGATCAACAATAATTTTCCGCTCGATATCACTCAGGCTGATCCTCATGTCTGGTCTAGCGAGCAAGTGGCTCTTCGACTCCGGGTTAGCTGGATACCAGCTTTTGGGTTGTTCTATCATTCGCCCTATTTCAACACCACCCGTAAGCTGGAGATGTTGCGGTCTATTTTTGATCAAGCCAGATTTCTCAAGCAGCAGAGCCAGGACGATTTACTTCTAAATGGTGGTCTTGTCAGCGCCGGGCTTTCTTTTCCTGAGCTTCGTGAAGCAAGAAAATGGAGAAAGGCGGCTGTGCAGCGGTGCCGTGAGTACCTGGCCGGTAGTGAACAACAGAGATCAACCAATCTACTTGAGGTGAGTGATCGGGCTCATGCGGCGGCGCTTATTGAGGTCCCTGCCTAGAGTGCAGAGGATTGTTTGCGGGTAAGCTAAGGGTCGATTTATTCGACCCTTTTTCATGCTGTGAAACTAACGTCAGCCACCTTTGCTTATCTGTTGCAAAGCGACTTTCATATCGTTGGCGTATCGTGAGTGAATCTTTTTTTGCTGTGCTTCTTCGCTAAACCTTCCAGAGTGATACGCTGCCAGCAGTAGTTGCATGGATCGGCGATGTTGTGGCCAGAGCTCTCCAAGACGGTTAACATAATCGCGTGGTGATTCACCCGGGTTACGGTTGTGTCCTTTGCGTGAGAACTTGCGACAGAACTTTTGCCATTGAGTTTCACAGGGATCAAGTCTGGTTCTGCGAAACAGAGATGACGGTAGCAGAATTAGCCCTATCCAGATCAGGCCTGCGGCAAGCACCAGCAGAACAATCTTCAAAGCGCTGGGTTTTTCAAAGCCGAGCTTCTTCCAGAATTCATTTTGCGTAGCAGAGTCAAAGCCGATTACGATCTGTTGCCAGGCGTAGTTGACTGAATCCCATTTCAATTGCACTGATTTCACCCACGGAAATTCGAGGCCCCCTAGAATTCCTGTATTCAGTTCATCGCTAAGTGCGTCGTTTAACCCTTGCTCGACGCGCTCTGGTGCAACCGCTGCTGTGGGATCGAAACGGATCCATTCGCCATCAATAAAAGCCTCGGCCCAGGCGTGTGCATCTGATTGACGTACGATCATGTAATCACCGTTATATTCGCCACCCTGGTACCCGGTGACCACCCTGGCAGGTATTCCGGCTGCGCGCAGCATTAAGACAAAACTGCCCGTGTAGTGCTCGCAGAAACCACTGCGTGTATCAAATATAAAGTCATCGATCGAATGCCTGCCGGTAGCGGGAGGGTTCAATGTGTACGAGAAATTTTCTGTATTAAACCAGCGCATAATATGATTGATGAATTGCATGTCATCAGGATGGGCGGCTCGTTGTTCACGTGCCCAGGCCTGCGCCCGGGGGTTGCTCTCTGTCGTCAGCAGGTTTTCCGCACCGGGTGCCAGCGATGGCTTAAAGCGATCGCGAAGTAGCGAAGTGGTTTGATACTGAGTAACCCGATTCAGTGGCTTTAAAGCGTTTAATTGTCGTTCGTTGTTGGCTTGAGCGATTGTTTCGATGTTGCCATTTCGAAGAGTCTGTGTGGGAAGTGAAACAGGTGTGTCGAGTGCCAGAAGCCACGGATTATGAGTAGCTTCCATGGTGACTGTATATTGTGTGGACCGACCGGTCTGTTGTAATTTTGGTTGAGGCAGATAGTTGCTGGTGCGGGTTGGTAGTATGAACCAGTCCTGTCCGTCATAGCCTGTCAACACCGGGCCACGCCAGTATAAGTCCCATGGCGTTGGTGCCCCTGTATTAAATTCAACCCGGAAGGCTACCTCGTTTGATTTTGTCAGGCCGGAAATACTACTGCTGGACATTCTTGATGAGAGGCCGGTGGTTGCATTGCCCTGGCCGCCATTGCCAGCCCCTTGTGTTGTGATGCGCGGCACGGCAACAAACAACACCATAGCCACCGGAATCGCTTGCAGCAGCAGTTTCGATGTCATGTGTACCATTGAACGGGTACCCATCTCGGCGGCGCCGCGTTGAAGGGAGAATAGCGATAATCCAATAAAAAAGATGGCGGGTATTGAAAACAAAGCAGCAGCAATTGATTGCCAGTAAAAAAATTGAGTCATTAGTAAAAATGCACACAGAACAATCAAAAGACTGGCGTCATAAACTCGTTTACTCTCGGCAAATTTAAAACCGACCAATAAGAACAGAAATGCAACACAGGGGTCGCGATCAAAAAAATGTCCGTAGTGAAAAATAATTCCCAGAGCGGCAAGTAACACCAAAGGCGTCATTACCAAAGGTGTGATCAGATTTTTATTATCAAAAGTGGGAATTATTTTAGACAACACCAGCGCCATGCCGGGTATCGATATCCACAAAGGCAAGTGCAGTACTAATGGAAGCTGGGTAAGAAGTACAGTAATGCCTAATATGCGGCGCGTTCGCCGGCGCAGGGTTTGCGTTTCAGTGCGTAAGTCAGCCATTATTTTGTTCTGAATTGTGGCTGGCCAGAGTGCGCAGGCATTCTTGCAGGTGGTCTGGCCCGTGTTGTTGGTGTTTAGTTACACCGGGCATCTCAAAGCTATAGGGGGTGTTGCTTGATTCAGCGTCCTTAACCCAGGCACACATACGCGACAGTCTGTCTTCGGTGTTGGCCAGTTTGGCGGTGTCACTCCATCGAATAGCGCTAGTGGTATTTTTATGTTCCGGCTCAAATTCCTTGCTGTACCAGCCGGCACCCTTAGCCACATGTTTCCAGGCAACACTGCTGAGTGAATCCGTTTTCTGGTAACGCTTTAATTCACTGTATTCACGATCGTCCGATCGGATGCTCGCAGAGTCTCCTTGTTCTGCGTTGTCGTTAGTTAGTGTCGGTGGGTTAGTCTCGGGTTTGGGGTAGACAAAAGCTGTTATCGGGGCGTGTACATAACCCCAGCCTCTCCACAGACCGAGCGGGAAGTCACTGGATAAAGTGACTCGTCCAAGATTGAATATTCCACGCTCCTGCGCTTTCACTCTTAATACAGCTACATTGCTGTTGTTGGCACTGATATCAACTTGATCGAACACGTTGTCAGCAGCGACTGTGATTGAGTGGCGGGTTCTTTTTCGGGTCTCGGACAATGTAATAGAGAAGTCCAGAGACTGTCCCGGAAAGGCATCGATAGCCGACGCTGATTGCACACGCAGTTGTGTCAGGTTTAAATAAGTTGAAAGCAGGCACGATGCAAACAGTCCGACCATCATAAAACTCAACGCGTAACCAAGGTTAAGACCGTAGTTCATTGAGGCGAGTATCATCACAAGCACCACGCCTAAAAACGCAAGTCCGCGTTTTGTCGGGAGTATGTATATCCGCTCGTGACGCAAGGTGATGGGGAGCGTGTCGCGGGCGGCGACTCGCAACATCCGTTGCTTGAGACGAACCTTGGGTGTGTCTGTTGAATAGCTACTGGAAATGGTCGACATGCTGGAAGGATCTCGTGCAATTAGGCAGTAGCGATGCCTTAAACCACATCAACCGTGTTCAGAATTTCCTGTGCCAAGGGGGCTCCTCTTTTGAGAGACCCGGACAACCGATGAGATGCAACGCTTAAGAAGACAGCTTGTATATCTTCAGGTAACACCATCTGGCGCTCGTGTATGAGTGCCCAGGCGCGACTCATGGCGAGCAGACTTAGGCCAGCGCGCGGGCTTAGTCCGTTTCCGCAGATACCCTCAGCTGCCATTTGTCGTGTGGCCTTTAACAGGTCCTGGACATAATCAAGGACAGGTGGGGCCGTGAACACCTGAGCAGCCAGTGTCTGCCAGTAGATAATGTCTTCGGGAGACGCGATAGCATTGGCCTCGTCGACCAGGTGGCGTCGGTCTCCGCCGGTCAGGATGATCCGTTCGGCTTCCTCGCTGGGGTAGCCTATTTCAATACACGAAATAAACCGATCGAGCTGGGATTCTGGCAAAGGATACACGCCCAACTGTTCCAGAGGGTTTTGGGTTGCCACCACAAAAAACGGTTGTGCCATTGGATGAGTCTGGCCGTCTATGGTGACCTGGGACTCTTCCATAGCTTCCAGCAGGGCGCTTTGGGTTTTCGGAGGGGCGCGGTTGATCTCGTCGGCCAGCAGCAATGAGGTGAAAACCGGGCCGGGATGGAAGTTGAATTCCTGTTTGCCTACATCAAAAATTGAAATACCCGTGATATCTGCCGGTAGCAGATCGCTGGTAAATTGAACGCGGTTCCAGTTGAGCCCAAGGGTAGCTGCCAGGGCTCTTGCCAGGGTGGTTTTACCGACCCCGGGAAGATCTTCGACCAGAAGGTGTCCGCCGGCCAGCAGTGTGGCCAATGCGAGCTTTAGTTCGTGTTCCTTACCAACAACAAATGTACTTAGCTGTCCGATAACCTGCTTCAGCAACTGATTATCAAACTGTTGATTGTCTGGTGAAATCATTAAGTGGTCCCACACCCGTTGTTACGGCCCGGTTATCCGGATCTGTTTTATGTAGGGTCGGCGTCGTAACGCCTATCTTGAAAACGTTATGCCGTGTTGAGCGTTGTATCAGGCGGGAGAATTCAGTCCCTAATTGCAAAAAATTGCGATCAATCATCGTCTTGTGCTTGTGTTTGGCGCAAAATTGCGCAACATTAAGTACTGCGCAAATTCTGCGACACGCCCCGATGCCACAACCGCTGATTGCCGGTTTTTGATGGATCAAGGGCGGCAGTCGACACGTCAAGTGACCGGGATAGGAAGAATGAGTCAGGTTTTAGGCTAAAAAAACGTAAATATGGCCGTTGGTGGTTCAATTTAGCGGTTTTCAGTCGATAGCCTTGGGCGCTTGAGATTAAACTTCTCATTGCGCTGACAGTCGATACTGAACAACAGTAAAACGAATAATAAGAAATGGTTGAGCGCGTCGACGCAGCGTGTGAACCCCGGAATGGAGTATTAAAATGTTTGGACTCTCGAGTCAGAACGCAAACCAGATTTACACCCTTGAGATCCCCGGTCGTAGTGGGGTGATTGGTATGTCTGCGTGCCCCGGTGTTCGGCTTGAGTCTCCCCGCCGGGGAAATACAGCCCGCAACCTGAAGCGAGATATAGCAGGCTTCCAGGAGTGGGGGGCAACTGGTGTTGTCACTTTGAATGAACAAGAAGAGCTTCACAGTCTGGGGCTGGGCGATCTTGGGCATCATATTGTCGAAGGGGGCTTTTGGTGGCGGCATATGCCGATCATGGATATGAATGTCCCTTTGCCGGAGTTCGAAGAAAACTGGCAGATCGAAGGCCAGCAGTTATGCGCATCTCTGGCCGCCGGTGAGCGAATAGTGCTTCATTGTCTCGCCGGTCTTGGTCGTACCGGAATGATTGCGGCGAGACTTCTTGTCGATATGGGATTCCCTCCAGAGCGTGCCATCATTGAGGTTCGCAGAGTTCGTTCACGAGCGATCCAGACCACAGCACAGGCCGAGTACGTACATCAGTTCGGCAAGAAAACTTCAAACGATAGATGGTCACGGCTGCAAGGGCGCCAGGGTAATTCACCCAGACCGGAAAACGGTCAGGATCTCGATTTGAAGGGATTCGGCACCTGAAGTTGCTGAAAAGCAGTATGGCTGCCAACGCGTCTGAGTAGGCCAGCCGGGGAGCGCTCGAAGTAAGCGGGGTTCCTGCTGTAAATCATCCGATACACCAATGCAGCCCTTCCGGGCTGCAAATCGTTCAGGGTCCTGTGTTCCTGCTCGCCGAGAGTGATACTTCACTTTGCGCTATCGGCATTGGTGGTATCACGCGGCAATACTGCGATTATTCTCCCTACTCCTTAGCTCCTTTCATTATTGTTAATCGACAATAACCCCTAGACGCGTGGGGATTTGTGGTATTTAATGTCGGATAAGGGGAGGGGACCGTCTTGGCGCCTTGAACTTCATATAAGAATCAACAACGAACGGAGGAGCACAAATGCAGAAGTCGCTTAACATCGATCCTGGCAAGTGCACGGGGTGTTTGCAGTGTGAAATGGCGTGTTCGCTTGAAAACGAAGGCGTGTTCAATACAGCAAAATCAAGAATAAAAGTATTCAGCTTTCATGAAGAAGGCCGGTTTGTGCCGTACACCTGTACGCAATGTGATGAAGCCTGGTGCATGCAGGCATGCCCGGTTGATGCAATCGTTCTGAATCCTGTTACCGGATCCAAAGACGTGGTTGCCGATCTGTGCGTGGGTTGCAAGGTTTGCACAATCGCGTGTCCTTTCGGCACCGTAAATTACAACGCTGATTCCGGTAAGGTCGTTAAGTGCGATCTGTGCGGTGGAGATCCTCAGTGTGTTGCGGCTTGTCCCACCAACGCGATCACCTACATTGACGCCAATGCTACCGGGCTCGACAAAATGAGACAGTGGGCTGGTAAAACCGATAACGCTACAAGCACTGGAGGATAATCATGGGTTGGACTAGACAAGTACTGCGTGTCAATCTGACTGAGGGCACCTGCATACCAGAGCCGCTCAATATGGATTGGGCAAATCAATATCTGGGTCAGCGTGGTCTGGCAACAAGATACCTCGCCGAGGAAATCGATCCCAAGTGCGATGCGCTTGGTGCCGACAATAAAATGATTATGGCAACCGGTCCTTTGACCGGAACCATGGCATCGACCGGTGGTCGCTATTCAGTTATCACAAAAAGTCCCCTGACTGGTGCCATAGCCTGTTCTAACTCGGGCGGTTTCTTTGGTGCTGAATTAAAGAATGCCGGATGGGACATGATTATCTTTGAAGGTAAAGCGGCTGAGCCGGTTTACCTGAACATCGAAAACGACAGCGCAACACTCATGTCGGCAGCAGATGTCTGTGGTAAGTCTTGCTGGGAAACTGACGAATTGCTGCACGCTAAGCATCAGGATCCGCAAATGCGTGTCGCCGTAGTCGGGCGGTCTGCCGAGCAAGGTTGTCTTTATTCATCAATAATAAACGATCTTCATCGAGCGGCTGGTCGCTCTGGCGTCGGCACCGTGATGGCATCCAAGAACCTTAAGGCGGTTACCGTTCGCGGTACGCTGGGGGTTGGGAACATTCAGGATCCGGCGCGCTTCATGGAAGCGGTTGTTGCTGGAAAAAAAGTGTTAGCTGAAAACGCTGTTACCGGCGAAGGACTTCCTGCACTGGGTACACAGGTGCTGATGAATGTCATCAATGAAGTGGGCGCGATGCCTACTCGCAACATGCGTGAGTCACAGTTCGAAGGGGCTTCCAAAATTTCCGGTGAAGCAATGCTGGAACCCAGAGCCAGTGATGGTAAGCCGAACCTTACTCGCAATGGTGGTTGCTTTGCATGCACGATTGCCTGCGGTCGGATATCAACGATAGATCGAGAGCATTTTTCAGTCAAAGAAAAGCCACAGTACTGGGGTAATTCAGGTGGTCTTGAGTACGAAGCTGCGTGGGCACTTGGCTCTGACACCGGAATTGATGATCTTGATGCACTGACTTACGTGAACTTTATATGTAACGAAGATGGCATGGATCCTATCTCGTTCGGCGCGACTGTAGCTGCTGCTATGGAGTTGTTCGAGGAAGGAGTACTCACGACACAGCACACTGGTGGAGTCGAACTTAAGTTCGGTAATGCTCAGGCGCTTTGTTGGGCCGTAGAGCAATCAGCAACCGGTGAAGGCTTTGGTGCAGACCTCAACATGGGCTCACGTCGATTGTGTGAAAAATACGGCCGACCAGAATTATCCATGACTGTAAAAGGTCAGGAATTCCCTGCCTATGATCCGCGTGGCATTCAGGGTATGGGTCTCACCTATGCAACGTCCAACCGCGGTGCTTGTCATCTGCGCAGCTACACGGTTTCCTCTGAGATTCTTGGGGTTCCAGAAAAAACTGACCCGCTCCAGTCGGAAGGCAAAGCTGGTCTGGTTAAGGCATTTCAGGATGCTACAGCTGCGGTCGATTCTGCCGGACTTTGTGTTTTCACAACTTTCGCCTGGACGCTTGATGATATCTCGCCACAGATTGATGCTGCTTGTGATGGTGACTGGTCTCCAGAGCGTTTAGTGGAAGTAGGCGAACGCATTTGGCAGTTAGAGCGTGATTTCAACCTGAAAGCGGGAATCACAGGCGCTGATGACACGTTGCCTGATCGATTGTTGAAAGATGCTGCCAAGTCTGGACCAGCAAAAGGAATGGTGTGTGAGTTAGGCAAGATGCTGCCTGAGTACTACCAGCTTCGAGGTTGGACAGCTAACGGTGAGTTGACACCGGAAACTCGCAGCAAGTTTGATCTGCCTGCTTGATAAAGGCTTGAATCCGGTTATCCGGATAATGCAGTAAAACAGAAAGCGGCGACACCAGTCGCCGCTTTTTTATTTTGAACATCTGCTTTACCATGTTTAATGCATAACATGTGGCTTGGGAGAATTCGATGATTTATGTCGTTGTAGGTGCAGGACCTGCGGGCGTTGTTGCTGCAGAACAGCTGAGAAAGCTGGATCCATTGGCGAATATTTCGATAATTGGTGCGGAGCCTGAGCCGCCTTATTCCCGAATGGCGATCCCGTATTTTTTAACCAATAAAATTAAGGAAAGCGGAACCTACCTGCGCAAGACTGATCAGTACTACGCTTCCAAAGACATTAACGTGATCAATCAGCGTGTTAATTCGATTGATACTGAATTCAATCGGGTGATCACTGACGAAGGAAATTATCGCTACGACAAGCTGTTGCTTGCGACTGGTGCCAGTCCTTCCGTCCCGCCGATTCCAGGTATTGATTTACCAGGGGTTCACAATTGCTGGACATTGGAAGATGCCCGCGAAATAGTCAGACTTGCTAAGCCCGGAGCGAGCGTTGTACTTATGGGGGCGGGATTTATCGGCTGTATTATTCTTGAGTCGTTGGCGTTGCGTGATGTGAAGTTGACTGTCGTTGAGATGGAAAACCGCATGGTGCCGAGAATGATGAACGATATATCCGGCAACATGATCAAGCGCTGGTGTGAAGAAAAAGGTGTCACGGTAAACACATCTACAAGAGCAGAGTCGATCGAACAAATAGCCGGTGGGAAGTTGCGAGTAACATTAAGCGGCGGGTCATCGGTTGATGCAGATCTTGTGATCAGTGCGACCGGCGTCAAATCCAATATGCAGTTCGCCGTGGATAGTGGTCTTCACTCCGATCAGGGCTTGTTGGTTAATGAATACCTCCAGACCAGCAATGAAGATATCTATGCAGCCGGAGACGTTTGTCAGGGCAAGGATTTCTCAACAGGTGAATACACCGTGCAGGCTATTCAGCCTACGGCTGTCGAGCACGCAAAGGTCGCTGCTGGCAATATGGTCAGGGGTCATCGCTCTGAACATGCCGGTAACGTCAACATGAATGTGTTGGACACGGTTGGGTTAGTGTCTGCGTCGTTTGGTTCATGGATGGGCGTCACCGGCGGAGAGTCTGCGGAACTTGTGAACGAAAAAGAGTACAAATACCTGAACCTTCAATTCGAAGGGGACGTTCTGGTAGGAGCCAGTAGCCTTGGACTGACTCAGCACGTGGGTGTGCTGCGTGGCCTGATTCAATCTCAAACGCCATTGGGCGTCTGGAAAGAAAGGTTATTGAAAGATCCAATGAGAATAATGGAAGCTTATCTGGCGTGCGCGCAAGCGCAGGCCACGCCTGTTTAATGAAAATAAAATTTAAACTTTACGCTACATTGCAACACTTGTTGCCGCCTGAGGCGGTTGATAACGCCGTTGAGGTGGAAGTACCAGCGGAAATTAGCCTGCACGAGGTTATCGATAAATTTCGAGTGCCACGTAAGAGTGCCCACCTGGTGTTGGTGAATGGCACATACTTCGGCGGTGCAGATCGCGATGAGGCAGGCCTGCTGAAGGAAGGTGATGTGCTCGCCGTGTGGCCACCGGTTGCGGGTGGCTGACGACAAGTCTTTATGGAAAAAATAACCTTTTCCCGTGAGATGGGCTTCACCCGTGCCGAGTTTGACCGGATACTCCCGTCAGCGCTTAACAATCGTGCATTTGAAGTTCAGGGTAATGAAGTGACATCGGCTGTTGATGGCGGCACAATGCACCTGTCTATCAGCGAACAGAAATTCAGAAAGATAGCGTCAATTTCGTTGCCTTATCTGGCTATACGGTTTTCGTTCGATCGATTGACCGACGTCCAGGTCGAGCAGACGATGCGTTTTTTTGATCTTCGCTATCAGCGCGGTGGCGGTTAACATTTTCGCTCGCCGTAAGATGACATAATTCCATGGCAGTGCAGCCTATCAGCGAGAATAAACGGAAAATATAATGGAATTGCCACCGGAAACCACCTTAAGTGATGCGCTTGGCAGGGAGATTCATGACCTGCGAGTGTCTGTCACAGATCGATGCAATTTTCGTTGTGTTTATTGCATGCCCAAAGAGGTGTTTGGTCGCGGTTATAAGTTTCTGGCCAAAAAGGAACTGCTCACCTTTGAGGAAATAGAAAGGATCGTCAAGATATTTTCCACCCTGGGTGTGCGTAAAATCCGGCTTACAGGTGGCGAGCCGTTGGTGCGAAGCGAGCTTGAAAATCTGATCGAGAAAATTGCTGCTGTTCCCGGGATTGAAGACATAAGTCTCACAACTAATGCCGCGCTACTCACTCCTAAACGGGCTAAAAGTCTGCGCTCTGCTGGCCTGCACAGGCTCAATATCAGTCTTGACGCTCTGGATGATGAAACTTTTAAAGCGGTTAATGATGTTGGCATTTCTGTGCAAAAAGTTCTCGATGGAATAAACAACGCCAGCGAGGCAAATTTCGACTCCGTCAAAGTGAATATGGTGGTGAAACGGGGTATGAACGAACACAGCATCGTTCCGATGGCCAAATACTTCCATAAGTCAGGTCAGATACTGCGATTCATTGAATTCATGGATGTTGGAAATACCAATCGCTGGCACGATGATGCGGTAATCACCGGCTCTGAAATTGTGAAAATGATCGACGCAGAATTGCCGCTCGAGCAAGCCGACCCCAATTATCGTGGTGAAGTCGCCAAGCGTTGGCGTTACAAAGACGGCGGTGGCGAAGTTGGAATAATTTCATCAGTTTCACAACCATTTTGTGGTGACTGCAGTCGGGCCCGATTGTCAGCAGTGGGTAAGCTATACACATGCTTGTTCGCTGCTGATGGATTCGATCTCATGAAGCTGATGCGCGATGGCAGCAGTGATGCTGAGCTTGAAAACAAGTTGCGGACAATCTGGTCTCGCCGGCGCGATCGTTACTCCGAAACCAGAACGGTAGAAAGCGTGTTGTTGCCGAAAGTTGAAATGTCCCACATTGGTGGTTAGACCTGTGACCAGCGAATCCTACCGCAAAGAATTTGAATCAGCCATGCGCAGCTACAATGCGATGGAAACCACCAAGCGCCGACATTTTGACTATATGACGGTGTTGGATTCTAAAAAGAAAAAATTCAATCTGCAGGCAACCCCCGCCGAGGTTGAGCGACTGGAAATGTTGCTGCGAGATCACCACGAAGAGGTGCAGGCCTTTAAGGCAAGATGCGATACATTGAAAGAAACAAGCACTGAAGCCCATCAGGCGATGTTTGAGTACATTGGAGAGCTCAATAAAACTCCAGCGCCCATCAGCGAAATAGTCAGCCACTAAGCCCGTTTCTCTCCTGAAGTTGTCTCGACATCAAAGATTCACCCTGAATCTGTCTACAGCGCGTTCGAACGTAAAAATATATTACACAAGCGTTTTTTTCGCCTCGTGAATCCTTTCTTAACGATGGGTAAGTCCCTCGAGCGATTATTTGCAGTATCATCGTGACACACGTCACAGTATTGAGTTTAGCCATACTGCCTGAAATCATTCCAAGTGCACTGATTTGCTCGTTAAACGGGCGTTGACTGTGCTTGAACAGTGGATAGCAAAATAAACAGGCGATTGAGATTACACAACTGTGGTTTGTGGCCGAAACAGAACTAAGGGGCCAAGTTCGCTTCACGGACTTCGAGAATAGGTTCCTTCGATATCACAATAGTAAAATTTTACAGCTTCACAGCTGATGTTGTGGTGCTGAGGTATGTTCCTCTACTACACCGACTTGCATTGATTTCAGTGGGCAGACAGTTGTTGGCCGTAGACTGCGTGAAAAGTCACTGCATGGGTAAAAATTTATGAGTTCAATGATAAAAAGCATAATAGGAATAGTTTTTTGTTTGTGGTCATTTAGCGCCGTTGCGCAGGATGCCTACACGCTGAGCCCGGGTGATGAGGTAGCCATCACTGTTTTTGGCGAGCCGGATCTTTCAATGAGCATCAAGCTGAATGAAAATGGCGAGCTGAATTTTCCACTGCTGGGAACGTTAACCGCAGGTGGGATGAGCGTTTCGGATTTGGAAAGCACGATTACGCGTGAGTTGTCTGGAACCTATCTGATTGATCCCGATGTCCGAGTCTCTGTGTCCGAGTACCGTCAGGTATACATCAACGGTGAAGTTAACAGCCCCGGTGGCTTTGACTACAAGCCGGGACTGACCCTGGACAAGGCCATTGCTGTGGCTGGTGGTTACACTGAAAAAGCATCTAAAGAGCGCGTTATTCTGACCAGGGTGATCAACGGTGTATCACAACAATTCAGCATGCGGCTGACCGATTTGGTTCTGCCCGGTGACATTATCTCGGTTGCTGAGTACCCACAGATCTTTGTGAGTGGCGAAGTGCAGCGCCCGGGGAACTATCCTTACCAATCCGGTTTGACTCTCGAAAAAACTATTGCTCTGGCAGGTGGTTTTACCGGTCGGGCATCAAAGCGCCGCATGAAAGTGTCGCGTGACATTGATGGCCAGCAGCAGCAAAACTCTATAAAAATGCGGGATCCGGTCTACCCGGGAGACACTATTTTCGTGCCGGAAGGCTTTTTCTAAGGCGAGCAGTTTTTTATGAAATCACTCCACCCGCTTGACAGCACATTGACTGAATTCAGAAAGGATGAAGTCAACTTTAATCTTGAGCGTTATTTTCAGACTGTGCTGGATAACAAGTGGCGCATTGCCCTGTTTGTGCTCACCGTATTGATCGCGTCGTATTTGATTATTAGTAGTTTGACGCCTCAATACACTGCTACCGCTACGGTTCACATCGAAAAGAAAGAATCCCAGGTCGTGGATGTGGAGTCTCTCTACGGATTGGATAACGACAGCGAAGAATATCTGGCAACAGAATTCGAGGTTATGCGTTCCAGACCGTTAGCCGAGAAAGTGGTTTCCAAACTCAATTTAACTTCTCACCCTGATTTTCAGGCAGAAGAGAGCATGGGTGACAAAATACCCGGCTTGTCTTCATTAAAAGACAAAATCTTTGGTGTGTTTAGTTCGAGTGAAGATTCGGCCACCGACGAGAAAGTAGAAGCAGAGCTCGCGCGTCGTGAGTTGATCAAAGACTACAACAAGCGGTTAAGTATCGCGCCAATGCGTAAAACTCAGCTAGTTGATATCAGCTTTGAGGCACCTTCCCCGGCGCTTGCGCGTGATGTGGCAAACACTCATGCCGCCGCCTACATTGAAGCCGATCTCGAAGCTCGCCTGGAGCGAACTAAAACGGCTGCCTCATGGCTGGCCGGACAAGTCGAGCTGTTGCAAGGTGATTTAACCATTGCAGAAAGACAGCTGGCTGATTATATCGAGCAAGAGGGTGTGATTGACCTGGAGAACATTCAGGATCTGAATTCGCAGGAACTCAAAGAGCTCAAGGCGAACCTGGTTGAAGCCAGCGCCAAGCTTGCCGAGGCGACAATCGCTCGCAACCAGGTGCAAGGTGCCCGGCAGGCAGGCAACACAGAAGCATTGCCGCAAGTGCAACAAAATTCAGTGGCACAGAATCTGGAACTCGATGTGGTCGCCGCTCAGAAGAGAAGAGCAGAAGCTGCCAAACGGTACGGTCCACAACACCCTAAAATGCTCGCAGCCTCTGCTGATCTGAATACAGCGCGTTCCGGACTGCGCAGTCAGGTTAATCGAATTCTCGAGACAATTGAGTTTCAATACAATGCGGCCCTGGCTGAGGAAAGTGACATCAATCGGCGGATCGCGCTTGCAGAGACCGAGTTCTTTGCAACAAATAGAAAGGGTGGAAAATACCTGGAATTGCAACGAGAGGTTGAGTCGAACAAGCGTTTATTCGATCTTTTCTACAATCGAGCCAGAGAGACGACAGAAACTGTCGACTTACAAAGTGCGCACGCAAGAATCTTAACGCCGGCAGAAGACCCGTTAGAGCCGTCCAAACCTAAGAAAGCAATGCTGTTTTTGCTGGCTGGATTGGGCAGTCTTTTTCTTTCGATGTTGTATTACATCATGCGCGAGCTGTTCAACACCGGTATTCGTGATGGTGAAGACGTAGATCAGCGTATCGGTCTGCCACTGCTTGGGTCACTGCCTAGTATCAAGAAAGGCTTTGTACGTCCTGTTGTGCTGAACTCGCAAGAGGATAATGATCGGTCGAAAGAGGGAGCGATCTTCAAAGAGGCGGTTAATACAGTCAGAACCGGCCTAATGCTTGATCGGGTCGATCGCCCGCACAGCACAATCATGGTGACATCCACGATTGCCGGTGAAGGTAAGTCGACAATCGCCGGGCATCTGGCTTATAGCTACGCGAATGTAGGACGCACACTTCTGATTGACTGCGATTTGCGTACTCGTGGTGTGAGTACTATGTTCGGTGTAAACAAAACAGACATGGGTCTGCGTGAAGTATTGTCTGCCGAAGCGTTGCTTGAGCAATGTGTCATCGGTATTGATAACAACCTTGATCTATTGTGTGCGAACTTCACACCGCTGAATCCGTTGAAGCTGATCAGCTCTCCACGTTTTCAAAGCCATATCAAAGAGGCGGCGAAAAAATATAACTACGTTATTCTTGATGCACCGCCGGTACTGCCGGTCAGTGATCCATTGGTGCTTTCTGGTTACGTAGATGCGGTTATCTATGCGATACGAGCCAGATCTACGCCTTATCAACACATCAGCCGTTGTATGCAGTCATTGCAGCGTGTTGAAGCACCGGTTGTCGGGGTTGTGCTGAATCAATTGGAGATGGGTGGTACGTACTACTCATACTACAGCTACGGCAATACCTAGTCCGACAATCGGACCAGGCGTAAACAGTGGATAATAGCTACACACCAGCAGTATACCGAGCCGCACCCATGCGTTTTTCGTTTGATTTACTCAGGCGAATTATGCAGGGGCTGCCGCTCTTCTTGCTGCTTGGTTGGACCACCAAAGCATTCACCCCGGACCTTCGCTCAAAGGCGGGATTGACTGCGCGTGATCTGGATCTGCGTCTTGAGATCGTAAGTTCAGGTGCTGCACTCTGGAAGCAGTTGCTGTTGCCGGTGTTTACCGTTGCCTGCATTTTCTTCATTATCAGGTCGCGAAATCTGCTTCGTGCCTACATGAGTGTATTGTTTCCGGTGATGTTACTCGGTGCCTTCCTGGTACTGTCTTACTTCTGGTCCGATGCGCCCTCTGACACCATGCGTCGAGCGGTGCGGCAGATTTTTCTGTTTACGTCTGTCGCCGGGGCCGTGGTAATTGGTCGATCGCAGAATCGCTTTGTCAGCTATTTGCAGTTTTTCTCTGTTTTTCTGTTGATATACGAAGCCATGTTTCTGTTGGCGCCATGGATTTCGTTTGATGTATTCAACAAGTTCACCGGGCTACATCAATCAAAGAATGAGTTTGGCGGGATTGCCGGTGCATTTTTATTGATTTCTGTCTGTGTCTACCGACACTATGCCGAGACACAGCGTGAACGGCGTAACGCTCTTCTTTGCGCTGGCGGATGGCTGGCGTTGCTGATTCTAAGTGGATCTAAAACTCCGCTGGGCTTTGTCGTGTTACTGGTGCCCTTGTTAATCTACTCACAGCATCTTGTCAGGTCAGTATCAGTTAGCGTTATCTTAATGTGGTTAATGATAATCGTTTTCATTCCTATGGCGCTGATCGGCATCGGTGAAGCCCCGATTGATTTTTATCGCAGTATATTGCCTGAAGATGCCCTGACTGGACGCACCGGTATCTGGTACCACCTGCTGGCAGATCTAAAGAAAAACTGGATGTTCGGAACGGCCTACGGTGCCTACTGGGGTGTCGGTGATGTACCTGACGCTCTCGATATCAAGTGGAGCTACTATCGATTCCTGCACACAGCCCATAGTGGTTTTGTCGATCTATGTATGGAGCTAGGTGTAATACCGACGGTCATGTGGTTGCTGGCGTTTCTATCGTTTCTGGTGGTGACGAGAAACTCAACCGATCCAATCTCATCCGTGTTGATTGCCTACGGGATGTTGCACAACTGTCTGGAGACATCGTTCCTGCACGGGCTGCATTTTGTGTGGGTAATTATGGTCATAGCGATTATGAATATTCTCTATACCCAGGCCAGAAAGCCGAATCTTGATGCGAATTTCCGGGCTATCCGCCAGAGAAAGCGGGATCCCGCTGCACTGCAGCCGGATGTCTGATCAGATCGGTCACCATGAATATTCCAAAACGTAGCCAATCGATTTTAGTGATTGCATCTTCCGGTGGTCATTTGACTCAAGCTATGTGTGCTACCAGCCTGGTTGACAGAAGGCTCATACTGGTAAGCAACAAGAATATGCTTGAGAATGATGATCACTTTGATCGAATCCATACTATTCGCGACACCCAGCACAACCCGATTGTTCATGCGTTGAATTTCTTCAGTGCACTGAAGATCTTCTGGCGTGAGCGGCCCGCGGCTATGTTCAGTACTGGTGGTCCAATCTGCTTGCCGTTTGCGGTATTAGCTAAGATGACTGGTACTCGATTTGTATTTCTGGACACAATGTCCCGTGTTACCGAGCTGTCTAATTCCGGAAAACTAATTCGTAAATTCAGGCTGTACGATTCATTTTTATGTCAATGGCAGTCAGTAGCCAATCAACACAGTGGAGCCGAATATCATGGTCAAGCCTTTGATCTTGGTGACCATGGGCACCAATGACTACCCGTTCACCAGACTTTTCCAAGCTATAAAAAATGACCCTTTGTACCTGGGTGATGAGTGTGAATGGTTTGTTCAGTCAGGTAGTTGTGATGTGAACGTGGAACCTGCCTGCGGTGTGGTTGCAAGTCTGATCCCGCGGGAAGACATGGAGCAACTGGTACGACGTGCTGCTCTGGTCATTAGTCATTGCGGGATAGGAAGTCTCAACCTGATGTTGAAATACCGAAAGCGGGTTCTTTTTGTCCCCAGAGTGGCTGAACATAATGAATTTTCTGATGATCATCAGTTGCAGATCGCCAGAGAAATAAAAAACAGTCGTATGAAAATAGTCTATCCGGACGATCAATTTCCAGCGCTGGATTTTAATCAGATTTCTGCGGACAACGTTGTGGCAGAGCCTGTCGATATAACCAACTATGAGTTGGCCAGAATTATCAACCTCAAACTTACGGCGTAGCTATGTTGATATCTGTGTGCATGTGCACCTACAAAAGAAACACGTTAGAGAAAACGCTCAAAAGTTTGTGTGAGCAAGAACTGCCTGATGGATGCACGCTGGAAGTAGTGGTGGTCGATAATGATATTGAAGAATCCGGCCGGGCATTCTGTGAGGCTAGTAACAATTCCTCAGACTCCGTAGCAATTCGTTATTTCGTCAATGCAGAGAGGAATCTCGCTGCGGTTCGCAATTCCTCGATGGAACATGCGCAGGGTGAATTGCTCGCTTTTATCGATGATGATGAATGGGCAGAACCCGATTGGATAGTGTCTTTGTACAATGCGCTCAATCAATACGATGCGGACGCGGTGTTTGGTAAAGTCAACGTGATTTACCCTGACTCATCCCCGGACTGGATTGCTGATGGCGATATGTTCGGCAAAGATAGTCATGCCACTGGTGCAGTGTTGAAAAAAGGGGCAACGTCAAACGCGTTGTTAAAAGCTAGCTGGGTGAAAGCTGAGGATGGTTATCGGTTTGATCCGATATTTGGAAAATCAGGTGGCGAGGATACTGATTTCTTTCATCGTATCGCAAAGGCCGG
Source organism: Laminaria ephemera (assembly GCA_036873875.1). NCBI lineage: Eukaryota > Phaeophyceae > Laminariales > Laminariaceae > Laminaria > Laminaria ephemera. Next base: position 79,183 of record JAYJMJ010285320.1, read on the forward strand.
TGGTAAGCTGGTTTTTGATAATGCGGCGGTAGTTTCAGAGACCGTAGAGCCTCATCGATTGAACCTTGAATACCTGAAAAAGCAGAATGTCCGGATCGGGCAAACACACTGGAACTACCTCTGGTCCAGGCAAAGTGGCTTATCGTTTGTAAAGACGGGATTGTTTGTTATTGCCCAGGTGGGTGGTGCAGCGGTGCTGACTCTGGTGTCCTTGCCATTCGGCAAAAAACGCTACGCCAAATGGTATTTATTGTTGGTTCGGAATGTAGTTAAGCTTAAAACCGCAATAGTCGGTAGTGAGACTGTAGAGCTCTACGGAAATAATTAACCGTAGAGCAAGCTCACTTTCCTCAGGCTGCTTTGTCTTTCTGAACAGCAGACTCAAACACATCGCTTAGCGTTGCAGTAACAGCCTTCCAATCGTATTTGGATTCAACCAGAGTTCTGCCGTTATTTTCCAGCTTACTTCTAACGGTAAGGTTATCCATGGTATTGACCACCGCTTCAGCGAAGTCTTCTGGTGTATCGCGCAGTAGGATGTCTTTACCTTCTGTATGATCGATTCCCTCAGCCCCTAAGCTGGTTGAAATAATCGCTTTCTCCATGGCCATGCCTTCGAGTATTTTCAGGCGTGTTCCGCCACCCACTCTAAGGGGGACCACAACTACCGATGCTTTTGCGTAGTAGTCACGCATGTCATCGACAGGGCCGGTGACAATCACTTGCTCGTCTTGTTCGGCAAGTTGTTCAACCTCTGGAGGAGGCCCCTTGCCGGCAATACAGAATATGGCTTCTGGTTTTTTCAGTTTTATCAGTGGCCAGATATTTTTATGGAACCAGAGTATCCCTTCGGTGTTTGGGTAATAGCTAATTGTTCCAGTGAACAAAATCATGTTTGACTCAACTTGTGAGCTTCCTGCCTTGAAAAAGTCACTGTCCACCCCGTTCGGAATGACGTGGCACGCCATGTTAGGGGAACGCTCTTGCAATATTTCAGCATCGCGCACAGATGTAGTCAGGCACGCGGTGAATTTTTCACAATTTTCTATTTCTTGTTGCTGGTATTTCTTCCACTCGGACCGTGCAAGCATTTTACGAAGAGGGCTTCGTTCTGTTTCGTAGGTGCGTTGCATGATCTCGTACTCGACGTTGTGTTGATCAACGTAGGTCGGGATATTGTCGGGGATGTTGTAGTAGCCCATTTGCGAAAATTCGACGACCATCAGGTCGAATGTGTTTGTTGCCAATTGGCTGTCAATCGCGGACTGCATGTCTTCAGAGACATACTGGTGGAACTGGTAGGTCTTGTTTGAAAAAAGTGAGAGGAGCTGATAATAACGCTTGTGTTCTTTTCTCTGACTTTTCGATACCGGGATAACCTGAATCTCTATGCCCTGTGCTCTGATTACTTCAAGGCCGTCCTCTTGTCCCTCTTCCATTGGCTCAAAGCATAGCATCGTAACTTCGTAGCAGGATGCCAGGTTGATCAGTAGGTGATAAACCCTGATTAATCCGCCATTGTTTAGCGGGTAAGGCAGGTAGGGAGTTAAAAAAAGTATTTTCATGTCATTTACAATTTATCAGGCGTTTTTAATTTTTTTTGCTTGCATACGACTACTAATAGTGCTGCTTAATTTCTCTCGGGCAATGGCTGTATCGCTTCTCAAATTTGGAAGGAATACCATGCACGATAGTATAAATGCTGGAAAAATCAGGGTGCTCAACCAGAAGTGGTTGGTGAGTAAATACACACCTACTACGCCGAGCACACACAACGTACATATGATTAGTATCGGCCGTACTTCCAATGAGAAGCCACTTTTTTTCAGCCATGTGAAATAGAGTACATTCATTAATAGTTGGGTTATCACTAACGCGGCAATGGCACCCTGATATCCGTAAAGTAGAAAAAGGTAGTAACACAGCGCGATGTTCACAACACTGGATACAAGGCTTACTTTTACGGGTAGAAATTTCTCACCGCCGGCAACTCCAAAATATCCCATCAGTGTCTGTAGCGAGCGTAAAAGTAGTACTCCAAAGAACATGGCGGCTGCATCAGCGACATCGAGATACTTTTCGGTAAAGAAAACCAGAATCACGGGTTCGCGTAAAATTGTAAAAGCCACAATGCCCGCACTGATGATAAATGCGATCCACAGCATTGATCGATTGGCAAACTGTTGAGCATGGTCCGTGTTCTTTTCGGCGAAATGGCGCGTCTGAGTGGGGTAGTACACGTTTACAAATGATTCGAACAATCGGGTTCCGGCATCTGATAATCGCTCTGCCATGCCGAAATAAGCCATTGCGAGTGGCCCGCCAAAACCTGCAACTATATATTGCGATACTCGCTCGTTGCCCAGGTTCAATAGTGCGTTTAAGTAAAGCGGATAGCCAAACTTCAGTATCGCTTTTCCACCGCCAAACCTGGCTTTTAAGGCTGACGATAACAAGTCTTTTATTTTCAATGCGACAAAGAGTATAGAAGCTACAAAGGCGATAATTTCTATTGTCAGCACTTCCTTGACGCCGACATCGCTAAGAGCGATTAGCCCCAGAACCAGGGCTGCCTTCAGAATGGCTGCAATGACCTGCGTACCGGCGTAGATGCTGAATCTTTGAGTTGCCTGTAGCAAGCGCAATAAGAGCTCCCGGAAGCTATGCATCCAGTACAGCGCTAGTGTTAAGAAGGTGAAGTCAGAGATTAGATTGATGAACGATATCGCGCCGCTTGCTTCGACAGCAATATAGAGCGCTGATACCAACGTGCATGAGAACAGGCGTATAGCGAAAGCGCTTCTGAGCAGGTTGTTTTTGCCTTCCTCTGTTTCTTCCGGGTACTGCTTGACGAAGGCCAGATCGACACCCAGATCGCTTAATAACTTCAGCAGGAATGTGACCATCAAGGCGATAAAGTACAGCCCCATAGTTTCCTTATCCAGTAACCTGGCAAGAAACATCAGGGTAAAGAAATGGCACACCAGAGTAACGAGTGCACCACTGAAAGTTGCGCCCAGTGCCTTAAAAATTTTATTAGTCTCGCTTTGGGGTGGTCATCCCGGCTATACAAGAAATAGCAGTGGATGAAATAGCTGTGAATAGATACCGCGGCCGGCGGATCAGATTCTTAAGTTTGCATGATTAACCGGAAAACTTCCGCATATTCTCTACTCCGTCCGGAGCTTTCGGCTGTATCGCCGACTTAGCTCTAGTACGCAACTCCTGCTGAACGTGTTCTGATACTTCCTGCCGGAAACGTTCCGTTCTGAAACCGGTTGCGTGCTGACGAATAACGTCTGCCCTGAAGTTGTGTTGTAGCCGCTCAAATCTCGCTACAGCATCGATAAGAGAGGCTTCTGTTTGTTCTTCAAAAAGCAAGCCAGTGATTTTGTCGAGTACTGTCTCGCGCGCACCACCGCGACCGAATGCAATAACGGGTGTGCCGCAAGCCTGTGCTTCGACCGGGATAATGCCGAAATCTTCCTGAGCCGCAAACACAAAAGCCTTTGCACGTCGCAGGTGATCGAGGAGTACTTCGTCTCCCTGATAACCCAGAATTTCAACATTGTCGCTGGCCAGTGCTTTTATTTTTTTATGCTCAGGCCCGTCTCCGATCACCACTAATTTCTTGTCGGGCATTTCGCGGAATGCCTTAACGATAAGATCAATGCGTTTGTAGGGCACTTGCCGCGACGCGGTTACATAAAAATCTTCTTTCTTTCTGCACACGGTAAAACGTTCGATATCGACCGGTGGATAAATAATTGTCGCGTCCCGGCGGTAGGTTTTACTGATCCGGTTGCGTATGTATCCTGAATTTGCAATGTAGGAATCAACCCGATTCGACGACACCACGTCCCAGATGCGCAGCTTGTAAAGCACATAGCGAACAAACATTGAGCGTAATCCGGATTTGAGACCGGTCTGTTTCAGATACTGTTCCTGCAGGTCCCATGCATAACGCATTGGTGAGTGGCAATAGCAAATGTGAAGTTGATCAGGGGAAGTAATAACACCCTTCGCCACGGCTGAACTGGAGGACAACACCAGGTCGAAGCGACTCAGGTCGAACTGCTCTATCGCGAACGGAAAGAATGGCAACAGATTGCGGTATAGACGTTCCGAAAAGGGAAATTTTTGCAAAACACTGGTGTGGACTTTTTTACCGGCAAGGAACGGTGCATCCTCGCGGGACAGGAAGTCGAATAAAGTGAAAATCTCGGCGTCCGGATACAGACTAATCAATTGCTCCAGCACACGCTCGGCCCCACCCACGACTGGCAGCCAATCGTGTACGATTGCTACCCGTGGTTGTTTCGAAGACCGTGGTCGATGAGTTGTGTTGCTGTTCATTCCGTCTTGGCTGAGCTGGTTGCCCTGGTTTTGGTGGCACAACTCTTTGAGAGGTGTGTGTGAATAATTACCGTCTTCCAATCGATTGTATGCCTTGCATCAACTAGAAAATAGTAGGGTTGGAAGGCTCAGTGCAATGTAACAAAATTATGACAATTGCGGCCATTGCCCAGTTAGCGGCACAGTAGTTCTGATCGGTAATGGTTGGGCGATTTATTTTGGTAAAAGTAAAGAGAGATCAATTAATTCATCTTTACCTGCGTTTCTGAGGCTATAACGGCCGGTTATGTAGAATTCGTAATAATAGTTGAACGTAGAAGCTTGTCTTTTAACAATAATTTTGTGAACTGCTGGTAATATGTTTAGGCAGTAATACACCCCTTACAAGAGAACCCCGCCTGGATGAAACAGGTTTATCTGACCGGTATCACGACGACCGGTACACCACATCTTGGCAATTACGCTGGTGCCATCAGGCCAGCTATTGCTGCCAGTCAAAGAGCTGACACAGAGAATTTCTATTTTCTGGCTGATCTTCATGCATTAATCAAAAGTCAGGATCCTGCGGCTGTTAAACAGTCACGGCTAGAGATTGCCGCTGCCTGGATAGCGCTGGGCCTGGATACCGACAAAGCCGTGTTTTACAGCCAGTCCGATATCCCTGAAATTCCGGCGCTCACCTGGTTACTGACCTGCCAGGCTGCGAAAGGCCTGATGAATCGTGCTCACGCTTATAAGGCGGTGGTGCAGGAAAACGTCGATGCCGGTTCCCCGGACCCCGACCGGGGTATCAACATGGGGTTATTCAGTTATCCCATATTAATGGCAGCGGATATCCTGATGTTCAAGGCGAACAAGGTGCCGGTTGGCAAAGATCAGATTCAGCATATCGAGATGGCACGGGATATCGCACAGCGCTTCAATCACCATTACGGCAACCACTTTGTGCTTCCAGAGGCTGAAGTTGATGAAACAACTTCGGTATTGGCCGGGCTGGACGGTCGCAAGATGAGTAAAAGCTACAACAACACTATCCCGCTTTTCCTGCCGGAAAAACAATTTCGCAAACAGATCATGAAAATCAAAACAAATTCACAAGAGCCCGGTGAGCCTAAAGAGGCCGATGGGAACACCTTGTTTGAGATATATCGTGCATTTGCGACGCCTGCTCAGATTGAGGAAGTCCGTCAGAAGTACAGCGACGGAATTGCCTGGGGTGAAATGAAACAATATTTATTTGAGCATCTAAACTTAATGCTGAGCGAGCCACGTGAAAAGTACCAGGAGCTGATCGCTCAGCCCGAAGAAATTGGAAAAGTGTTGGCTGTGGGAGCAGAGAAAGCTCGGGAGCGCAGCAGCAAATTTTTAAAGGAGCTACACGAGGCCGTTGGCATAACCGCTTTTAGCTAACAGCGTTCTTTTATTATCACGCAGAGTAACGATGAGATCAGATTACCGTTCACCTGATACCGCCTCGCGATCACGCACGCGTGCCGGTACTCAGTCAGAAACGCCAGTGTCTTCTTCCAGTTCGCGGAATAACAGCACAGAACCACGTCGCAGACGCAAGTCAACCGTAGAGCCATCGGCCGCACGAATGGCCATCGATCGTGCTGCGATGTTGGCCGTGAACAAAGGGTCCGCGGCTAACGAAACGACGCCGGCAAGGTCACGACCACGACCTTCCGAATCGGTAAAACAACCGCAGATGGCCAGGCAGGCGGGGCCACCGATCGGTGAAGCCAGCCGGCAGAAGGAAGGCCGCTTGAGGTTTGACTGGTCGAAATTAACCTCTAATGGCTGGATCAAATATTCACTGATGGCTTTAGCGATTGCTCTGATGGTAGCGATCTCTTTTATGAAGCCGATCGACAAATCCAGTGACTCGCAAATTGACAGTGCCATGACGCGAGCGCTGATTGGTTTTGGTATCGCACGCACGCTAAACGGTGTGATCTCGGTCGCACAGGGGACCGAGTTCGCGGTGCAGCCTGCCGGTGTGGGTGTTAATTTTTCGCCGGGTGAGATCCTTGATCCGGTCAATGACCTGGTTGAGCGTTTCTCATGGGTGATGCTGGTGGCGACCAGTTCTTTGGGTATTCAGAAAATTCTACTGGAGGTCAGCAGCTGGATCGGAATCAGCTTCATGCTGGCTGGTGCAGCCGTTTTCTGGTTGTTAACTAAATGGCAGGGCGGCAAAGCATCCGCATTGGCGACATTCGCCAGCAGGCTGCTGTTGCTAATGTTGTTGTTACGATTTTTGATTCCCATTGGGGCAATCGCCAACGACTGGGTATACCGTCAGTTTCTTGAGCCGCGTTTTGAAACGTCATCGCAAGAACTGGAAGTTGCCAGCGAACGCATTCGGGAAATCAGCACCCGGACTTCGAGTGGGACCCCCGAAGCGGATTCAATCCGTCAGAAAGCAAAAAATCTGTATAACTCCATGACCAGTAAATTTGATTTTGATGGCATGTTGCAGGACTACCGGAACTCTGCTGAAAACGTCAGTGAACACGCGGTAAATCTGATCGTGGTGTTCTTGCTGCAGACAATCATATTCCCGTTGCTTTTCTTGTACCTTGTTTACCGCACCTTTCGTTATTTGTTATTGCCTCCCAGGCCGCAAGGTTAGCGTCAATCTGCGCGGCGCGCGTTCTGTGGTCGGAGCGGGCTGCTACTCGTCGGTATTGCGGGGCTGACTAAGGTACATATCAAGGACTTCATGGGCGTCTTCGACGCCCGTTTTTTTCAGCGCCGAGAATAATTGCATTGTGCAATCAATTCCCTCGCGCTCAAGGGTAGCGCCGGCGTCCATCAGTGCTTTCTTTGCAGCACTATTGCTGAGCTTGTCGCTTTTTGTCAGCAGGCAATGCAATGCCGTATTGCCCTGCAATGCCCACTCAATCAATCGCCAGTCGTGATCAGATAATGCATGGCGGATATCCATCACGATAACCAGGCAGCGCAATGGGTCTCTGTTGAGCAGGTAGCCGCCCAGCGTTGTTCGCCAGTGTTTGATTTGCGATTTTGATACCTTGGCATAGCCGTAGCCGGGAAGATCGACCAGATAATAGCCCGGCGTGACTTCAAAGTGATTGATCAGCTGCGTTCGACCGGGAGTTTTACTGGTGCGCGCCAATTTCTTATTGCGGGTTATTACATTGATGGCACTGGATTTGCCGGAATTAGAGCGACCGGCAAATGCGACCTCAGCCAGACTGTCATCGGGCAGCTGGTCAAGCGTATGAGCACTCGTGGTAAACGAGGTATTAAAATAGACAGGGTTGGTCATGCGTTCTATGGTTCAGAGTTAATGAATACAGCTTAACAGGTCGGAATCGTTGCCCAGGATTTGTTACAATACAAGCGATATCTCTTATGTGCTTCTTCTTCTCGTCGAAGCAACCCCCTAACCGGAAAATTTCAGGTGTAATGATGCGTAAATCATTGTTCGTTGTGTCTTTTTGTGGCTTGCTGGCGTCAGCATGTCTGGTCAGTTTGGGACACGCGAGTGAGTCCAAAGTCGAAGCGGCTCCGGCAGCAGATCTTAAAAAAACGTTGAGCCATGGTGATGCTGCGGCTGGTAAGGCAGCATCAGCTGTCTGCGCCGGGTGTCATGGTGCAAATGGTGTCGCGGCTATAAAAGCCTATCCGAATCTGGCCGGGCAGGGTGCGCCCTATCTGGTCAAACAATTGATGGAATTTAAGTCAGGTGCCAGAAACAATGCCATTATGGCAGGGATGGTCGCAGCGCTTGATCAAACCGCGATGGAAAATCTGGCGGCCTACTACGCAGGGCTACCTGCTGCTGAAGGCGAATCTGCCGACACCGAAGATCTGACTCTGGGTCGAAACATCTACCGTGGCGGTATTGGTGCGATTGGTGTGCCCGCCTGTATGAGCTGCCACAGCCCTGATGGTTCCGGTAACGACGCTGCAAAATTTCCAGCACTCAGTGGGCAGAATGCAGAATATATTATTGCTGCTTTGCAGAGTTTCAGATCAGGTGCTCGTGTCAATGATCCGAACAAAATGATGCAGATGGTTGCTGAACGATTGTCAGACAAAGAAATCGCGGCGCTCGGTAACTATGTGCAAGGGCTGCACTAGTCGGATAAAAGCGCTACCGGCCTGGTGAATAATTCAGGCCGGTAAACGACTATACGGCCCCGGCTTTTGACAACGGGATTATTGTCCTGAAGACTAAAGTAAAGCGGTCATTCAGCCTTGATCAGTACTATCAGCATGACCTAAGGGCAACTGCAACTTATTGGACCCTCAACATTCACTGGAGTAGAACATGATTTTCAAAGAGCACAAGCTCAGTTTTTTCAGGTTTCTGGCCGCGATTACTTTTTTAACGGCTGCAGGTCTTGTACAGGCTCAACAAGGGTACGAGACGCTTCAATCACCACAGCGTACAGCGGACCCTGAAAGAGTAGAGGTGCTGGAATTTTTTTGGTACGGCTGCCCGCATTGCTTTCAGTTTGAGCCACATATTAGTGAATGGTCCAAAACCAAGCCCGACAATGTTGACTTCATAACAGTAGCGCCACCGCTTAACCCCGCATGGAAAGTACATTCACA